>CM066315.1:46864319-46926500 GCA_033807775.1 Saussurea involucrata
TTTATTTGAAGAAAAGTTTGTTAAAGATGACAATGAAATGTTGGTGAACTGGAGATCACAATTTTCAAACAAAATACTCCGACCAACAGATGTCAAGCAAAAGATCATTGATAGCAAAGAAGCAGATTTCAAATTCAAGTTGAACTTTATTATTCTTTTCTGCAATACAATGGCCGAAGGACTGAAAAGTAGGACCCTCAATATGTCTGTCGTAAATTACATACAACCAGAGACAGTTGTATCGAAGATAAACTGGTGTTCATACATTCTTGAATGTTTGAAAAACAGCAAAAAGGGTTGGGTGAGAGACTTTGACATGAGTTTCTATGTTGGATCTATCACATACTTGCTCGTAAGTATACTATAACATTTATAAATTTAAAATATATCTTACAACAATGTATTAACTTTTTTAATTGATTCTTATTTGCAGCTATTGTATGTTGATAACTTTCAATGTGATGGTGTGTTTGTTCGACGACATAGACCATTGATCAAAATGTGGACTGCGGAGAGATTGAGAAGAAGAGAAGGATACGCGGTTGATGAAGGTGGATTTGGTAAAGGAAAGCTGGTTATTGAAGAAGAGATTACGGAGGAAGAAAAACAAATTGTAAGTATACTATAACATTCATGAATCCTTAATATTCATATTTAAATTAATATATGAATTATAAAGTATTCATATATGACTTCATGTATGAATTCATATATTATAAACTATACATATTTAATTCATATATGAATTCATACATGAATTCATACATGAATTCATATATGAATTCATACATGAACTCATACATGAATTCATATATGAACTCATTTATGAAAGTTCATATAAGAATTCATATATGAACTCAAATATGAAAGTTCATATATGAATTCTTATATATGAATTATTATTTATGAATTCGTATATGAAAGTTCATATATGAATTCGTATATGTATATCAACTCATATATGAATGTTCATATATGAATTCTTATATATCAACTCATATATGAATGTTCATATATGAATTCTTATACATCAATTATTATATATGAATTCAAATATAAAGTTCATAAAGTATTAAAGATTCAAATATGAATTCAATATAAGTATTCAAATATGAACTTTCATATATGAATTCATATATAAAGATTCATATATGAAGTTTAAATTATAAAAGATTCATATATGAAGCATAAAGTATACAATATTCATATATAAGAATTCATATATGAATTAATATACGAATTCACATATGAACTTTCATATATAAAAATTCATATATGAATCTTATATACTTCATATATGAATTCTTATTTAGAATTCATATATGAATCTTATATATAACTCATATTTTTATGCGAATTGTAGGTTGTCCAGACAATGATAAGAGAAAGGATGAACTGCTTAATCTGTGACTCATTGGTTTTAGATCAGGCATTTGAAGATGCTTTTATCAGATATCCTGATAATGATCTAATTAAAAAATACAAAGCAGAGTTTGATGAATTGATGAACAGAGGAGAAAAAAAGGAGAATTTGGAAAGTGACGTATTGGTTGGGGATGAAGAAGAAGAATTCCTGGTATCAGAGAATCTACACTTGGATACAAATATCAATGATGAATTATTCAGTACACCTGCTACACAAACAAATACGATGGATACAGAAGAATTTTGGGAAGACCCAATGTAACAACCCGAAATTTTAAGTATGTATTGTAAGTTTGGTGGGCGATGTCTAAAGAATGCAAGTTAGGTTAAGGGGCCTTTTGGCAATTGTTGGGAAGTATTTAAAGCTCCTTTTCCCTAGGGTTTTCATTTTAGAAATCAGGGTTTTGGCCCTTGTGTGTGTTTGGTGACTAGAGAAGAAAAGAGAAGAACAAAGGAGTTTTGGACAATTAAATCGGTAAGGAGGAAGATTTTGCAAGGTATTCCTTTCTAATTCGTATTCCATTTTGTTATAGTGTTTCTTTTCTTAATTGGATTGACTTCTTAAGTCTGATTATAAGGATTCAAGAGGTTGTATCCACATTTTTTCTTAAAAGTGGGTTTTAAGGGTTTTTTGCTTTGGAATCGATTTAATGGAGTAATTATGGGTTAAACTGGGTATTTGGAGTTAGTGGATGAACCCTTATAGTTGTCTAATCAAACTAATGGCTTAAATCGGAAGTTTAAAGCGGTTTTAGAATTTCTAAGCTCGAACAGCAGCGTTTTCCGGACACCAGTGTTTGGTGGTGTCCGGATATGTTGCATGTGTCCGGGTAAGTGTCTCGTGAAGGTGTCCGGGTAGTTTTGTCCGGATAAGTGGTGTGTCCGGATAAGTGTAGTGTCCGGATAAGTGATGTGTCCGGATAAGTGGTGTGTCCGGATAAGTGATGTGTCCGGATAAGTGTAGTGTCCGGATAAGTGTAGTGTCCGGATAAGTGCTGTGTCCGGATAAGTGTTGTGTCCGGGAAGGGGTATCCGGACAGTAGGGCTGAGATATTTTATCTGATTCGAATTCAATGCCCTTAGGTGTTCGGTTGGATTAGCTTGGTGATTTCAAGAAGTGCGTTCAACGTCATCAAGGTGAGTTCCCTAAACCTATTTACGACGCAATGTGTTAATTGTTCTTTTAACTGATAATGGTTCACTTTGAGCACGAAATGTTTACCAAATCGATATGCATGTTTTTACATGAAAGCTCATACTTTATTCAAAGAATATTTAGCATGATGAAATGATTATATGGTTTACGAGATTCCAAGTTGTATGAAGTATGACATGTGATGTATGCTATGTGGAGTCGGTCTGCACCGTGGGATCGGTATGCTCTGGGATCCGATGATCCCTTGGACATGGGTGATGAGCCGATAGGTTGGAATATGTTTCCCTCCTATTCGGGTAGAGGGGAGTCTGCTTGGGCCCCGGTACGAGGCGAGAGAGGAGTATGCTTGGGCCCCGATCGCGGTGAAAGGGGAGTCTGCTTGGGCCCCGATCGTGGTTAGTTTATGCGGTCCTCATCACGGTGCAGTACCATGTTTGACGTTATGTGAAGTTTGATGATGAATTTTATAAACGATTTTCCCAATGTTTATATATGTTGTTTTCGGAGGGAATTCACTAGACCTTTTGGTCTAATCCTCGCTTTTCAAAACTAAACCATTTTCAGGTAAGCAAGTAGTAAGAGGCTCAAGTAAGTGAGCAAGAGCATGATCGAGTACAGATGCAGCTAGAGACTATGCCGTTGCCACTTGTAGTAGTAGTTGTTCTCAGTTGTGTATAGGTTATTTCCGCCAACCTTAGTTTGGGAATGATGTAACGGAATTTTGGGACCCAATTTTATTACAGAGTATGATTTAATGCTTTGGTTGTCTTGTTATGTTTTTGGGTCATTACAAATGGTATCAGAGCCTTAGTTTAAGGGATTTAGGTGACCATTCGGGCCTAAACTTAAACTGTAAGATGAGGAACACAGCTGAGACATAGGATTGCCTCTAGGAACGATCACTATAAACGTGCTTAGGAATAAGGTGCCAAGGACAAACGTGTAAGGTAAGTTTGGGATTACATCTGGCCAGTGTAATTACGAACTTACAGGTACATGTGCGTGCTTACAATACCTTACTTATAGCAAATTTGTTGTGTCATGTCTAGCAATGATTAACTATCGGTTTCTTTCAGTTTAGCGCTATGGCTGGGAGGACGTTGAGGAATAGGTCAGCAAGATCCCTGAGGGATAGACCGAGCTCCATTGCTTGGGGAAGTGTCGTGTAATAGTCATTATGATGTGATGTATATAGACATCGTAGAGAAGAAACGTTGTGAAGAATGTTATGAGTCGTCTAGAGGTAGCTCTTCGTGGATTCGGAGAGGATGAATGTTTGAGTTTGAGTAAGACTCCAGTTTCGGGAGAGTCCTAGTTATGGAAATTATGGGATAGATCAGTTGGGATGGTAAGATAGAACAGTGTCAAAACCTTGAAAGTATCAATGGAGCCCTGACTTTTTAGTCGAGCTTTTCATTGGCAGGACAAATGGAATAAGATACTTATAGTGAATTGAAAGCATGTAGAAGTAGAAAGTGAGATAGCCGATCAAAGCGAAATAGTATGAAAGGGTTGAGTGAGTGAGAGGTGGAAAGTGTGTTCAGCAAGTTGTTGCGTGACCGAAAGGACGACCATTGGTCGTAGGTGGAGTGTCAAGGATAAGTTGCGTAATTAAAGCGGTTGACCTTGTTAGAGTGAGTAGCCTTCAATTGCAAATAGAGTCTCATGCATGGCGTTCTTTTGTGTAACATGAAATTTTCACGATTTAAAATAAGAATGTAAATGTCAACTTTGAACAAAATGAGTCAGCTTGTACGAGTGCACGTTTAAAGAAAAAGCGATTTCAGTACGTCGCACATTGAAATTTTGAGGTAAACAATTTGGAAAGTATTCCACACTTTTAATGATAAGTTAAATTGTTACAAAAATGGCCAAGGAAATGGTTACCTGCAATTCACTTATAACCAAAATGCTTATTGACCTTTTTGATATCATACAATTGAGTGTGAGAACCGACTGGTTTACTTGGTGTCGGTAATTCTTTCAGAATTGTCTCATATGAAAAGATTTTCATGCAAATTATTACTCTCGTAATAACATTGTTCGGATTGAGCAAGATTGGGGTTCACGGGAAGATGCATGCCAATGATTCTCGAATCGTTGTACAGAGTTTTGAAGTTATAAGAGCGATGGGTCACGAGTACCCGAGTTGTTTCTAAATGTTGTTTATTTAAAATGATAAAATGTACGAAATGATTTGTCGTTTGAGTTGTCATGCATGAAGGCTATGAACTCACTAGGTCGTAGGATGTTACATGCTAAGCTAAGGAAGAACTTCAAGAGTGAAGAAGTGTCGGACAAATCAGGAAAGAATGTTGTAGCCTTAGTATTTGTGCTCAAGAGGAAAGGTCAACATTGGGTAGAGTCGGAAGTGGATTATAGTGTCGGTTGTATGAGGGTCTGTACCTTTGCTCGATGACTGAGAACACAGTTGCCGAGGGGCGATGGTGCCCGAAGGAAGGACTAGGAGTCATCAAGGTATTGGTTTTAGCAACTCTTTATGAGTAGTGCTGTGAGGCAGGGATGAAAGGTCCACGATGTGGGTCATGAGATTCGAAGGGAGTTTGTAATATTGATGTTACATGAGTAAGTTTCGAAATGGGGGCGACGGATTATAAAGTTAACTATGATGTGTAGGGAGGAATAGGTCCCGTAAGGAACTCATGTTAAAGGATAGGTTAAGGAAGTAGTTAAGAGTTGTCTTTTGTTGTTGAAGTCGGCAACGGTGTATGTTGGCCGAGACCGAAGACTCAAACCAGATGAGTGTAAGTTGATAGAATATCTTGTAGAGGTATTAAATTAGTACGAGACTGCTGTTGTTGAATAGGCGTTCTATTTACGAGGCGAGGAGGGTCCGTAGAAGGTCAAGGTGTGTAACACAAGCGGAGTGAGTGTAGACTATACCAGTCTGTAAGAAAATGTGCCGCGTCTAAGAAAGGACTTGGGTCATAAAAGAGCTAGTTAGGATGTTCGTGTTTGAGCTAAGTGTGAACTCGTGAGTCATAGTTCAACAAGTTGGGAGGGAACTAAGTAGCGAGACAGACTCGATTGTAGTATACGGAAGAATATGAAGGAAAGTGTGAATTGTGTAGGGATGACCATGAGAGACTTGGTCGGTAGTGTGATAATAGGAGTGGTGAATGTACGAATGAATAGTAGCGTCAATTGCCAAGATATCTATGTCAGCCGGTGTTGTAGTAAGGCGATGTTAGGAAGATGAAGGATTAGAAGGAAGTCCTTTTGGAATTTCGGATAGAGTGTACGTTTTGCAATCCCAGTTGTTGAAGTACGTGGGTTGTAAGTAGGTGTATTTTGACTGTTATCGGAATGGAATGTCGGGGCAGAATTGGGTGATTGCCCAGCTGTGAGACCAAGCTTTGTGGTTACGTATGTTGTTAAGTATATTCTTGAAGGCAGAGTAAGTTTAAAGAAGATGATGAATAGATTAGTCAAACTGTAGTATAGTAGATGAGACATCGTTAAAGAATGAAAAATTGTTCCTTATGCGTGAGGGAACGATCATAGAAGAAAATAGTTGGAAATTTGGTTATGTTTAAGGAATGACGTGATGATGATTGTGGGTCGGAGTAGTAGTATGATCGTTAGTTGATTTGAATTGTCATGATAGAGGTATAAGCCTTTGGTTGGTTGATTTAAATTTTATAGATTTGTTAAGTAATAACGTTCATTTGTTATTACAGAAGGTGTTACAATTTTTGGGGAAGTGTTATTGAGACTAACACACTGATTGTTAAAGAATTTTTTAAGGTAAATCAAAGTAAGAAAGCCGGGATGACGGTACATATATATATATATATATATATATATATATATATATATATATGTCTGATTTTATGATCATAGTGGTTAGTCGAAAGAATTGTGGAACCCGAGTTTCGGGGTGTTCCTGAATTACTAGATCCGTTTCTAATAGGGAATCCAAGGGGGTGGATTATTAGAGTGAATAGGGGACGTCACTAAGAAATATACTTTGGGGTCATTGGAAGTTTAAAGAGGATGAGGGTTGTGTTAGCCAAAATGTGGTGGGATAGATGTGAAATCCTTAAAGAATGTGGATTGTTGCTTTTGTGTGATAGAAAGGTCTGAGAAGGTAAAAGTTGGAGATTAAAGAACGTGTAGCGACGTCGAACACTGGTCTTGTTTCAAGACGGCTTGGTTGAATGCCTTAAGATAAGATTTTGGTGCAACTGTTTGGTTATGTAAGAATGAGAAAGCGATATCAACATGTGGAAAGGTCGGGAGAGAGGGGCAAGTAATGTTTGGTGAGCAGTGCTCCACGCTAACGTGGGGAAGGTGTAGATAGTATGTCGGAGCAAGTGAGTAAGTTGGAAGTAGTAAACTTGACAGTATTGCCGAAAGGTACAGTATTGTGTAGATTGTCTTTGATTAGTGTGCGAACCGTTGGAAAGAATATTGAGGAAGGAAATTGTGTAAGTTTGTGTGCGGGGAGAAGTGGATGAGACAACTAAATGAGTTAAGTTAGTGACCTTGTGAGAAATGTGTAAACGATTTGGTCGTATAGTGTTTAAGCTAGTGAGAATAGTATGGTGTGACCATGGTTATTCCTCCCAGTTGGGTGAGGGTAACCGGAGTTATGTTTTATGACTAAACGAACGTGGTAATCATCGAGGATTAGATGTGTTTCAGGATAAGTTTAATTCTAGTAGGTGAACACTTCAACGTTAGGTTTGAAAGTTCCTACCATGGGTTACGTACAAGGATGGAGTGATGAAGTGGGGAGGATGTAAGAAATGGTTGACGAACTGTGGTCGAGGTGGTCCGAGAAAGGGAAATGTTATCCGCATAGTCGATTGTTGATTAGGAGAAGTAATCTAGGATTGCTTGTATTTCGATGAAGGAACTCTGGGTTGTGAGTTGTCGGGACGTTCAGGTTTAGATTTGTGTCAAGCGGTCAAGTGTGTGTCTGTCTCTTAGTAAATGAATCTCGTGTTGTGGCAGAGGATTTAGCCAAGTTCCTCCTCAAAGGAAGTGTTGATGCATAAGAAGCCTTAGTAAATCTTCTGTAGTCAAGATCGACCGAGTAGGAACAGTAGCCTACGAGTTAGAGTGCCGTAAGAACTGAAGGAAATGCACCCAAGGTTCTTGTTTCGAATTTAATGAGGTGATTGACTACGCCTGAAATAGTTTTACCTTGGGGGAAGTGTCAGTTTAGGTGTGGGCAAGATACCCGCATCTTTTCCCAATAAGGAATTCCGGGGACGGAATTCTTTTAAGGGGGGAGTGTTGTAACAACCCGAAATTTTAAGTATGTATTGTAAGTTTGGTGGCCGATGTCTAAAGAATGCAAGTTAGGTTAAGGGGCCTTTTGGCAATTGTTGGGAAGTATTTAAAGCTCCTTTTCCCTAGGGTTTTCATTTTAGAAATCAGGGTTTTGGCCCTTGTGTGTGTTTGGTGACTAGAGAAGAAAAGAGAAGAACAAAGGAGTTTTGGACAAAGAAATCGGTAAGGAGGAAGATTTTGCAAGGTATTCCTTTCTAATTCGCATTCCATTTTGTTATAGTGTTTTTTTTCTTAATTGGATTGACTTCTTAAGTCTGATTATAAGGATTCAAGAGGTTGTATCCACATTTTTTCTTAAAAGTGGGTTTTAAGGGTTTTTGGCTTTGGAATCGATTTAATGGAGTAATTATGGGTTAAACTGGGTATTTGGAGTTAGTGGATGAACCCTTATAGTTGTCTAATCAAACTAATGGTTTAAATCGGAGTTTAAAGCGGTTTTAGAATTTCTAAGCTCGAACAGCAGCGTTTTCCGGACACCAGTGTTTGCTGGTGTCCGGATATGTTGCATGTGTCCGGGTAAGTGTCTCGTGAAGGTGTCCGGGTAGTTTTGTCCGGATAAGTGGTGTGTCCGGATAAGTGTAGTGTCTGGATAAGTGTAGTGTCCGAATAAGTGATGTGTCCGGATAAGTGTAGTGTCCGGATAAGTGTAGTGTCCGGATAAGTGTTGTGTCCGGATAAGTGCTGTGTCCGGGAAGGGGTATCCGGACAGTAGGGCTGAGATATTTTATCTGATTCGAATTCAATGCCCTTAGGTGTTCGGTTGGATTATCTTGGTGATTTCAAGAAGTGCGTTCAGCGTCATCAAGGTGAGTTCCCTAAACCTATTTACGACGCAATGTGTTAATTGTTCTTTTAACTGATAATGGTTCACTTTGAGCATGAAATGTTTACCAAATCGATATGCATGTTTTTACATGAAAGCTCATACTTTATTCAAAGAATATTTAGCATGATGAAATGATTATATGGTTTACGAGATTCCAAGTTGTATGAAGTATGAGATGTGATGTATGCTATGTGGAGTCGGTCTGCACCGTGGGATCGGTATGCTCTGGGATCCGATGATCCCTTGGACATGGGTGATGAGCCGATAGGTTGGAATCTGTTTCCCTCCTATTCGGGTAGAGGGGAGTCTGCTTGGGCCCCGGTACGAGGTGAGAGGGGAGTCTGCTTGGGCCCCGATCGCGGCAAAAGGGGAGTCTGTTTGGGCCCCGATCGCGGCGAAAGGGGAGTCTGCTTGGGCCCCGATCGTGGTTAGTTTATGCGGTCCTCATCACGGTGCAGTACCATGTTTGACGTTATGTGAAGTTTGATGATGAATTTTATAAACGATTTTTCCCAATGTTTATATATGTTGTTTTCGGAGGGAATTCACTAGACCTTTTGGTCTAACCCTCGCTTTTCAAAACTAAACCATTTTCAGGTAAGCAAGTAGTAAGAGGCTCAAGTAAGTGAGCAAGAGCATGATCGAGTACAGATGCAGCTAGAGACTGTGTCGTTGCCACTTGTAGTAGTAGTTGTTCTCAGTTGTGTATAGGTTGTTTCCGCCAACCTTAGTTTGGGAATGATGTAACGGAATTTTGGGACCCAGTTTTATTACAGAGTATGATTTAATGCTTTGGTTGTCTTGTTATGTTTTTGGGTCGTTACACCCAAAAACTTATGGGGAAGTTGAAATGGTCATGAAAGTTTTTGAACCATCAAAAGAAAAAAAGGAGAAAGAGAATGAGAATGAGGATGAGAAGAAAGAGAAAGAGGAGAAAGAGATTGAGAATAAAGAGAAAGAGGAGAAAGAGAACGCCGATGAGAAAGAGAAGGAACAAGTGGTTCTAGAGAAAGATATTGAGGATAAAGAGAAGGCAAATGAGAGAGAGAATGTTGAAGTAGGAGGACAGGAGAAACATGAGAATAAGATTGAAACTGAGATGCAACATGAAGTTACAACATAAAACACCTTAGATGTTGTGAAAAAGATTGCAGCTTCATATGTGAATGATGCACCCAATTACAGTTTGGGGTTTTCATCACAAGAGGATGAAGAGAAGGAAAAAAAGAATGAGGAAGATAAGAAAAAAATGAGAATGAATATGAAGGAATAGAAGAGGAAGGAATTAGAGAAGAGGAAGAAAAGGAAGAGGAAGGACAAGAGAAAGAAAAGAAGGAAGGGAAGAGAGAAATAAAAGTGGCAGAAAGCTTGAGGTCACCATATGTTGACAGAGTTGTTTTGATATCAAAAACATTGTCGATGACTGAAAACAAGGTGGGTAGATGGTTGTTTGCACTCACAAGAGATTGGTGGTAAGTAACACCTTTAATATTACATATGTTATTTTAAAAAGTTAATGATGTGCATATATGATAAATTTTATTTCATTTCATTGCCTTATAGTGAGATGATCTATGAAACAACGGATGGGGAACAAATGATAAAGGTGGCAGCGGAAAGTTTAATGCCCAACACGTATGTAGTGGCCAATGTTGTTGATACATGGGCTGCTCTTTTGAACACAAAGGAGGGATTAAGAAGTCGAGAATCCCCACATCGACTTTTTCTTAACACAGCAATAATGGTATGTTAATAGTTATATATTTTTTTAGTCTAGTTCATATATGTATCACTTTTACATAGGTTTGTTTTCATATATGAATTTTGTTATTTTAAAATACAAAGATTCATATATAAATGATTGTCATTTATGAACTTTATTTACAAAGATCTGTTTTGATTCATATATGAATTATTTGAACCATTGAGTTCATATATGAACATGCATTGAATATGAACATTAGCCTTTGTGTTCATATATGAACCTTCTTGTTCATATATGAATATGAACTTTTGTGAAAATCAAACATTTACATATAATTACTTTGTTTACCTAGCCGGATGGGGTTCTGAAGAATAAAAACACCCCAGAAGAAAGTTTCCAGATCTTCAAGTCAAACATTAAAGATGCACTGAAGAATAATGAAGATTTGGCAACTTTGAAGGGATATGATCTGGTACGTATATAAAATATATACACAACATACAAATTTGACTGAAATTTTATTGATTCTGATTATGTATATGAAAACAGGTGTTCTTCCCAATTATACAATCAAGCCACTACTTTTTATTTGTATACAACATCAGGCACCCACAAATCATCATAATAGACAACATGTCAACGGACGTATCAATTGCAAACAAATATGGAAACGTACCGTTTATACCGGTAATAATAATAATGTTTAAATTTTTGTAAATTCATAAATGAATATATTATCAACTTTACTTATATAAATAAAAATATTATGCAGCATGGATTGTTTGTTGAATACTTGAGGTCAGTTCACCATCCCAAAGCAGAAGCGATAGCTCCACTTCAACCACAGAGACATATAATGAAGTGGTGCAACGAAAAAAACAAACTTGACTGTGGGATCTTCATCATGCGGCATATGGAGACGTACATTGGGCAACAGATCCAAAAGTGGGATTGTGGATTTCAAACAAATGTAAAATCTCAGAAACAACAAATTTATCGCTTACGATACAAGTATGCGACAAAGTTGTTACTTTCAGAGAAAAATCTGCATAGGGAGAAAGTTATAGCACAAACGAATGAGTTTGACTCATTCAATGAAACAAAGAAGAATTACATGGAATCGGTTGCAAGGACAATAAAGAAGCAGAGGCAAGATATGTTGTAAGTGATTGGTTGGGTTTGATGGTTTGATACATTTGGCAGCATACATTTGGTTGGGTTTGATGGTTATTTGGTTTAAAAACAATATTTTCTGGTAGAATCATGGTTGTTTGTTTGTTTATGATGGGTGAAGGTTTGATAGGGTGATAGCATGAAGATACAATTATGATTGTTTTGGTTGAATATGATGGTTGATTGGTAGGGGTATTTTTAAACAATAGTACCTATATGTTGTATGGTTGTAATTTTGCTGGTAATTGGTAGTTTATAAACAATATTTTTGATCTGTTTTGGTCTATTTAATATTGTTTTAAAATAGTTCATATTTGAATATATAAACCTTAAAGTTCATATATGAACCTTCTTGGTTATATAATAATGTGAACCTTCGTGTTCATATATGAACCTTTGTGTTCATATTTGAACCTTCGTATTCATATATGAACCTCCGTGTTCATATAACTTTTGAGTTCATATATCAGTACATATTCATATATGAACCTTCTTGTTTATATATAAATGTGATCCTTCGTGTTCATATTTGAACCTTCTTATTCATATATGAATATTAACATGCGAAAGTTATAATATGAATGTTCATATTTGAAGGTTCAAATATCTGAGCATTCATATATGAACATTCATATTTGGACTTTCGAATATCTGAACATTCATATATGAACATTCATATATGAACATTCATATATGAACTTTGGAATATACGAGCATTCATATATGAACGTTCGAATATCTAAACATTCATATATGAAAGTTCATATATGAATGTTAATATATTTCGAAACTTCATATATGAAGCTGGGTGTTCATATATGAACCTTCAAGTTCATATATGAACATGAACACAAAAACAACTATAAAATAAACTTGTAATAATCATTAAAAAAACAATCAAATTTTATTATTGAAATTTTGAATATCAAAAGTAATTATTGAGTTAAAAAATAACCTAAACTATGTATCTACTCATTAACATTCTTCAATGGGCAATTTCGAGAATCATGATTCCCCAACTCTTGACAATTTCTACACAATCGCTTAGCCTTTTGATTCTTTATTGCAGCTTTCTCACCTGCACCGATCAAACGTTTTCCTGTTCCACATCCTTTGTTGCGGATGCCTGATGGTGCCTGGATATCTATTTTTTCTGGTTTATTAACACCAATAAGATTTCTTATCGTCTCATTCTTCTTTTCCAATTTGCTTTGGTAAGGAATATTAGCATCTACCTCAGCTTTCAAACAGTGAATCTTCTCTGCAAACCCTTTAAGCTTCTTTTTATCACTTCTAAGACTCATCAAAATATAATCCAAAGATGCTTGTGCATCATAGCAAATTCTTGCCATTTCACCATTTGGATCGCCTTGTCTCCATGAAATTTGTCTAAGATTGAAACATATCAAGTCTCTTCTCCATCGTCGACATATATACTTCTCTGGTATCTGATTGAAGTTCTCATTCATTAAGACTTTGAAAACATGATGACATAAAAATCCATGTTGACCAAAATGATTGCATTCACATTCAAATCTTGAATCCAGTTGATTCCATACAACCTACAACAAACATGAACATGAAAAACGTAAGTTGTGTTAATAAATAATAATAAATATGAATATATTAATAATTATTTTTACCTTGAACAGCTTTTTCTTTTTACAATCTTTGTCATTTTGCAAAATTGTATAAAGTTGGCATCCATCCTTTTCAACAACATTTTGTTGAACACACGACCATGCTCCTTTATTAATCTCCTTTTGAACTTGCAAAAATATAGCCCGTGTGTAAACTTCATTTGCATGTTTCTCAATTGCTTTCGGAGTGCACATATAAGGGATAGTTGTCTTTGTCGCATGGTCAAGCTTACGTTGAGAATTTCTTTGCTTACGCATTGCATTTTCAAATGCAAGCATGAATGTTACAAAGTTATTACCATGGTGAGCAAATTTGTTGAAGAATGAATTTATGCTCTCTGACCTTGATGTAGTTTTCATCAATGAACAAAAAGGAATAGACTTGAAATAAGCAGGAATCCATCGTTGACGAATACGAAACATGTGTGAAAACCATTTGCTTTTCTGAAGTTTGAACTCACTAATCAAATCCAACCACATAGTTTCAAATTCTTCAGGCTCCAATTGAACATTCCAAACAAGTTTATTAAACCGTTTGTTAAAATCTGTCTCCCTATATATCGTTGTGCTAACATACAAAATCATTAAATCGAAATAATGATTTATAACTCAAAAACAACTATATAAGTGATGCATACATGATTGTTGATTAAACAACAACTCTATATGCATAAATGAACAGAATACTAACTAAATAATGATTCATATGTGAACTTTGATTACAAAAAAAAAATCATATTTAAACTTTCATTTATTGAATATAATTCATATATGAACCTTCGTGTTCATATATGAACATGTAATTAGTATGAACCTTTGTCTTCATATATGAATATAATTCATATATGAACCTTCAAGATCGTACATGAACTTTTGTTTTCATATTTAAACATGTATTTAGTATGAACCTTACATTCATATATGAACATGTATTTAGTATAAATATACATTCATATATGAACATTCGTATTCATATATGAACATGTATATAGTATGAACCTTTGTCTTCATATATGAACCTTTAAGTTCATATTTTAACATGTATTTATGATGAACTTTGTGTTCACATTAAAATTTTAATAACTTATAAATAATTAATATATGAATAGATACTAACCTTGTTTTGAACTTTGGCCATTATATGCCACATACATAATTTGTGACGTGATTCGGTAAAAACCAATGGAATAGCTTGTTTCATTGCCAAACACTGATCTGTTAAAACCAAACAAGGTTGCTTCCCACAATGTGCTTTCAAAAACGCCTCAAGAAGCAGTACCAACAGTAATAGATTTTTTATGATTATTAATAGAAGTAAATGGAACAAAAACCATTCTATACTGGTTTGTGCGGAACGTAGCATCAAATGAAATAACATCTCCAAATTCTTGGTAATTCAGTTTAGCAATTTCATCAGCCCAAAAAATACCACATAATTGATTATCCTGCCGACTATATTCAAAAGAAAATCCTGAATCATCTTTTGATCTATCTTCCAACATAGAAAGAACCATCTCACCATCACCATCACCAACAAATGCATTCAAATCCCTCCTAAAATTCTTATAATCATCAACAGTGCAACCAGAAACATCAAAACCCCCTTTCAAAGACATATGCAACGTATGCGCCTTCGTTGCTCCAATATTACAACTAGCAGCATTGTGAATAAAAACATGATCGGTTAAAGACAACTGCCTTCGTTTTCTAGACATACTCATTTCATTTTCATCAAGAAGCATATGATTATGTTTCTCTTCAAAATGATAAACCTCATACAATGAATTTGAAGGTACAAAATGCAACCTAATGCATGCTCTACAACCTGTC
Organism: Saussurea involucrata; assembly: GCA_033807775.1. Taxonomy (NCBI): domain Eukaryota; kingdom Viridiplantae; phylum Streptophyta; class Magnoliopsida; order Asterales; family Asteraceae; genus Saussurea; species Saussurea involucrata. The sequence continues at coordinate 46,879,397 of CM066315.1, forward strand.
CTCTTCGTATTTGAATTACGATGATTTTTACCTTCAATACTATCATGAACCGTGCTAAAACTCCTTTTTGGTGGATCCCCCTCTTTACTACACACAACATACTTTATCTTGACAATACCATGATTACCATTAACAGTTGTTGAAAGTCTAACATCAAAACCACCTTTCTGAGCATACCATTCATACATTGAAATGCCCTGCTGAACAGACTGAAAAAAGGTACCTACTCTTGGCTTCAAATCAACATGCACATTTGGTATCCAAAACTTCAAACCAGACGGTGAAAAAACTATTTGATGAAAAGCAAATGTGGATGCCAAAGAATGATATGAACCTACAATACCATTATATAAAAAATAATCTTCAAAATGTTCACATATAAATGTATTTAATTCTTTTAAATAAAAGTAATACATAAAATAAAAAACGAATAATTCATATATGAACGTTTTATAACAATTATAATAATTCATATATGAATATTTTGTACTATAAACATTTTTAAAGCAATTCAACAAATGTTCATATATGAATGTTTTATAACAATACAAACAATTCATATATGAATGCTTTATACTATAAAATTTTAAATAAGCAACTCAAAATTCAACAAATGTTCATATATGAACCAATTTAATTATTTACAACTAACTAATTAATGAACTAAGAAACAAAATAATTCATATATGAACGTTCAAATAAATTCATATATGAATTTTTATAATAACACAAATTCAAAAATCAAATCAAACTAAATTCATCAAGTTCAAATATCAATCTCTAATGTTTCTAACAGATTTAAACAAATCTTCATATTCAATTTAAAACTCAAAAAGTTGTAAAAAACTAAAATTGTTAGAATTTCAATTTGAACGATTAATTATTTACAATTCATCAAATCAAATCACATCTACATCGAAAAAACAGTAAAAAAACACAAAATTAAAACACAATACCTTCATCTTCATCAAACAAATCTTCTTCGTTCGATAACTGATCAACTTCTTGATCAGGAACAGTTACTGAATCAAACATGATATTACGATTGATCGATAACTTTTCAAACCCTAAATTTTGCGATAGAAGAAGAAAACGAGAGCAAATCACGATTGTGGAATAGATGAAATTGAATTAGATTGATTAACAATAGGAGAGAAAACGAGAGCTAATAAGGATACGATTGAATTTGATTAAGGAAATGATCTGTTTTATTTAAATTTGATTCTAAACGGTATGACCTTAATTACAAAATTACCCTTCCTTAATAAAAATCAGATCATTTAATCCAAGGGACATGATCACTTCTCTATTTCTCAAAAAAATTGCACTTCTCATTCGAACCTAAGGCTATTTTGTAAACTTTTTTTCGTGTAAACTTTGGATTTCATAGGTTTTTAATGAATTTTTTTCATGAAATTGTTTCATATCATTCATTTCTTGATGAAAGTGTTTCATATATTTGTGTTTTTTATGTAGTTTCATATATTTTTTTCATTCCTATGAAACTTGATGAAACTTTTCCGTTTTACATAAAAAAAACAAAAATATATGAAACAATTTCATTAAGAAATGAATGATATGAAACATTTTTATCAAAATTAACAATTTCATAAAATAATTTCATCAAGAAAACCTATGAAATCCAAGAGTTTACAAGTTTACACACATTTAGCGGTTTACAATTTATTATCCCTATATATGTATATATATATAGGGGTGGGTTCAAATGAAAACTCATTTTCAATTGTGAACATGAGAACAAGTCACAACCATTGATCAAGATTAGGAAAACTAATCAATGGTTAAAACTTAATTAAACCAATTGAGAAGTGATTAGGGACAAATCTGGAAATTTGATTCAGCACCTACCATGTTTGACTATTTATTTTCTTTTTTAATTAAAAAACTTTTACCAAGTTTAAAATAAATTATCTTAAAAATTACTAATATTTTAATCAAACAAATTACATCAAAAAACGAGAATTTCGTGCTCTTCGTATGACATCCATCTCGATATAGTTTTTTCTTCATTTTAACCGTTTTTACGTGAAATGCTATGTATATGTTATATTCGGTATGGATATGTATGCACGTTTCCTGGTGTGCATATTCAGTATGAATAACAAAGAGGAACGTTTATTCACTATTCATGACGAACAACACAGTATTCAAAATGAATAATACAACATTCAGGATGAATAATACACGAATTCCTGATTCATGTATTATTAAACATGAATCGTGTATTATTCATCCTGAATAACACATTATTCACCATGAATAACACATTATTCATGTTGAATAATATATGAATGACCCGTGAAGGTTGAACACATGACACTCTCTCTTTGTTTTCCGATTCACAACCGAAACTTGGTTTTATTCTTTATGAATATGTATGCACATCTTCAGGTGTCCACATTCAATATGAATAACAAAGGTGAACGTTCATTCACTATTCATGATGAATAATACAATATTCAGGATGAATAATACAGTATTCAAGATGAATAATACATGAATTCATGAATCGTGTATTATTCACCCTGAATGATGTATTATTCATACTGAATGATACATTATTCATGAAGAATAATACATGAGTGACTCGTGAAGGTGTGGAGACGTGACGCACTCTCTTTTATTCATCGGCTCACAATCAAAACTCGATAGGTTCCCGATTCATCTCGATAGGTGTTGGGTTATGGTAATGAAGAACACGATACCTTAGGACGCTGAAGAAAGTATTGTAGAAGGTGATGTCGAGTTACGGACTTATGGTGTCGAGATGTTGTACGCACTTGAACATACATAAATATTCATACCGAATATAACACGTATATGACATTTCACGTAAAAACGGTTAAAACAACAAAAAAAACTATATCGAGATGGATGTCAGATCGAAGAGCACGAAATTCTCGTTTTTTTGATGTAATTTGTTTGATTAAAATGTTAGTAATTTTTAAGTTAGTTTATTTTAAACTTTAAGGGGGGTAAAAAAATTAATTAAAAAAAAATAAAAAGTCAAACATGGTAGGCGTGAGTTTTAATTATTTTCCATTTTTATCCCTAATCATCTTAATTAATAATTTCAATTAAAAACTCTATTTAATATTAATCATTGGATCAATATAGATGGAAGGGCCAAAATCCGTCCTCATGTTCACAATTGAAAATGAATTTTTTTTGAACTTTCCTCTATATATATATATATATATAACATTTAAAATACAGACTTAAATTATAGGTCTTTCTGCTAACATGTATATTCATGTGTAGGGCTGTAAACGAACCGAACGAACACGAACAGAGGTCTGTTCATGTTCGTTCGTTTAAGTTAACCGAACAAACGAACGAACACGAACAGTAAACGAACAAATTTTTTTGTGTTCGTGTTCGTTCGTTTAGAATTCAGGTGTGTTCGTGTTCGTTCATGTTCGTTCGCTTAAGAGTTAAACGAACATAAACGAACGAACGCAAACGAACGAACATAAACGAACGAAATAAATGAACATAAACGAACAAGCTAAACGAACAGCCCTAAACGAACATAAACGAACAGCCCTAAATGAACATAAACGAACGAACATAAACGAACAGCCCTAAATGAACATAAACAAACATAAACAAACAACCCTAAATGAACATAAACGAACGAACATAAACGAACAGACTAAATGAACATAAACGAACATAAACAAACATCCCTAAATGAACATAAACGAACAGCCCTAAATGAACATAAACGAACAAGCCTAAACGAACACCATTAGTTGTCATTCCGTTAACTATTACACACCAATTATCCATAGTTTAAACGTACACAAAACAATCACCATTCATCAACCATTTTGAACAAAAAAAACATCAATTTGTCTATCTTCATTACACGACTACACGAGGAAAACGTAACAAAAACGCCATCTATCTTCACATCATCAATTTCCTACAAAAAAACAAACAAAATAATTATTAAAACATGTCATTGTTATGAAAAAACTGAAACCTTTTACAATGTCAAGCTGTCGGGGTCTTGAACAATCTTTGCGATTGTTTTAAGGAAGGCAGCCAAGTCCGCTCCATATACAATTCGGTGATCAGCAGTAACATTTACCTGCAAATATTCACGGGTTAATATAGGAACAGCTGAAGAAATATCTGACTTGCTTTCAAGAACTATGATGCCAAATCATTTGATAAGAATATGATGTGTAATTGAATCATCTGAATTGGGTAGTATGGATAGTTTCATTGTTATAAGAATCTAAATTCAATGATCTCCATTAGTTTGCACTTTGCAGGCATTATTTGGATAGAATCTTTTATATTATAAAATGAACAACCACAAACAATGACACAACACCATGAGATTTTAGCATTCCTGAATCTTGATTCTTGAGTTGTGGTGGTTTTCGTTATCCCACATTGATGAGAAAATGATAGATTAAATTTGACATGTAAATCTAAACCACCCACATGTTAGAAATTATAGTTATATAAATTATTAATAACCACCACAGTTGAGTTATTTGACGTGGCACCATGAGAACAAATTTAACATCTTCTTAACATGAGTTTGATGTGCCGAACACTAGTGAGGAATTTATGGAAAGAACACATGAAATTGTAGCAACATGAAGTCCAAATTACATGGAGATTCCATGTATTTCAAGCTTCCAGAACTCCATTCTAAAACCTGAAATTAGGGTTTCGGTTATCCCATCAAAACCCCTTTGCATCTTAAATTTTCTATAACTTTAGTTCTTCATGTCAAAATAAACCGCATTCTTTAAGAAAGCAACCCCAATTCAATTGTTTTCATCTTTGTGAATATTCACATGTGAACTTGGCTTTTAACATCATTAGAGAATGAAAGACAATGAAGTCAAAAGGGTACATCAAATCACATATAACCCAGACTAACCCCTAAGGCCTTCTTCCCACCTTCACCCAGCTCTAATCTAATTTATCTATTGTTTTAAACTCCAAATATCAATTAGGGCCAGAGTGCAGGAAATCTGGCTCGCCCAAGATTAACTTCTGATTATGCATTTAGCATTAATCATCGGCTCAAAATTTTCAAAAACGAAAAGCCCAAATGGAAAAAAGATGAAACAAACTCAAACTAAAAAAGATTGCAGTCTTAAGATCTCTTCTTATATTCAAATTCAACTACATTGCAATCTTTCTTTTTATTCTAAAAATTATTTGAGCCCTCATGATTGCTATATCTAAAACTGCAAGGTTACTAGCATTCAAATTCTCAACAAGTGCGAATACATCAACTCAAACAGTTCTTTTTCCCATTTCATAAAAATAAGTCAGGTAACATTTAAGACTTAACATGGATACATGGTGAGGATTTGGTTAAGAAAACATATGATCCCATCATGCTACTATGAACCAAAATATCTACAAATTAGCCAATGTATTTCTTTATGATCTTATTTTCTTGTAGATGTCATTGTAATAAAGATTCATATGGGTTTAAAGTGAAAGTCCCGGCAACCAGAATATCCACCCCAAACATGCCTAAGTTGGATAAAGTGAAAGTCCCTGCAACCATTTCATTCACAAGAGTTTGTAAATAATTTACAAAAAAAGATCCAATTAACCATTTGAAACTAATGTAAATTTGTAGTTACCTGAGTTGTACTCATGGGGCTGAAGTTGCTTCGATCGCGCTTTCTCCACAAGCTCCTTCCATTTCTGGGATAACAGATAAAGATCCAACTACAACAAAACACACAGAACAAATATCAAAATTAAAATCTAAAAAGAAAAAAAGCAACCACGCTGTGCTCTAATGACTCGACCCATTTCTCCAGTTAGGGTTTGGTCGACGACAGCGGATTGAGGAGGAGGAAATGGAGGCAAGTGATGCAATTTGTAGGGTTTAAGAGGATGCGTTTTCTGACCTAGGTGCTGTATTGGGTTTGGGCCATAATATTTGTTTTATTGGGCTTTTATAAGATAAGTGGTACATATTAACTCTAAATTTGTTTTATTTTAATTATACATATAAATATTTATATATAAATGTTATAATATAAAATATAAACGAACATAAACGAACATAAACGAACGTAAACGAACGAACGCAAACGAACGCAAATGAACGAACGTAAACGAACATAAATAAACGAACGTTCACGAACGTAAATGAACGAACGGGACCTTTGTTCATGTTCGTTCGTTTAACTAAACGAACAAAAAAATGTGTTCATGTTCGTTCATTTAATAAATGAACGAACATAAACGAACTTCCCGCCGAACGGTTCACGAACGGTTCGCTGAACGTTCGGTTCGTTTACAGCCCTATTCATGTGATCTATAATGAGTTTATATATATTGTTTGTAAGATTCGATTTTGAAATCAAAGGTCTAGCTAATGTACCAAGTCAACCTATTATGATCTTGACTTAATTTCTATATATTTTTGGACATAGTCCTTTACAAACTGAAATTAATTCAAATAATTTCTTATCTTAAAATTATGTTGTTAGTCCCATATTGAACAAGGCAAACGATTCATATATTGTAGAGATTGGTAACAAGAAGATAGATAATAGAATAAGTGTTTTATTGAAGATGAAAGCAACCTAGAGAGAATGGATCTCTCTCTAGAACACACACAAACACCTTGGAGGCTACATTGCAATGGTCATACTTGACCCTAATTACACACACTTAACATTATATACCCCATTGTTACACTATTAAGCCCAAGCCCTTATAACATAACCCAAACCCATATTACAATTAATACCCCTTTACAAAACTATCTTATAACTAGGACATTTTGTGTCCTAACATATGTACTCTATTTTAATGAAGTTTTATCAACTCGATTATGTAAATATCAAGAACTCTTACAATTGCTACGACACCCATGAGAATCCTTGTGATTGCATAGCTTGTTTCAACACTACAAAACAAATGACTTTTACCCACAAAATTTACTCAGAGAAATTTTCGTCGGTGATTACCCAGAGATCACCCAGAAAACATCAATGGTTCGGTAGACTCCGATGTTTTTCGAGAAAATACCCATGGATCACCTAGACAATCCTTGGGTAATCTGTGTCACTGATATGCGTTACCCATCAAAAAATTACCCACCAACTTTTGTGACGGTTTTGTGATGAATAACCCTTTTAGCGACAAATTTCAAGGAAAAATTCATAGGTAAAAGTATTTCGTTTAGTAGTGAAATCGAGCCAAATATCAACCTATTGTCCACGTATCATTAATTTTAAAGTTGTCAAAATAGGTCCTTAAAGTTTAGGAATAACACCCCCCCCCCCCCCTTTTCTTTCCTAACTCTCAACATTCTATAGTTTTAACCCTTATTTTATATTTTGTTTCTTTTCATCCATTTTCATGCAAGTTTGGTTGTTACATCAAGCTTACGACTTTAATATTGTCATTAAAAAATCAGTCATTGAAACAAATCCAGCAACACGTATACACACTTAGGTGGTGTTTATTTTTTCATAATAAGCTCTTAATTGACACTTATATCTAATTCGGTCAGACGTAAGACAATTCATACCGTTTGTTTTTTCTTTCTTTTCAGAGCCTCTTAACTCTTAATGTCTTCTGAATAATTAAGTGACAACCTTGCCACTTAACTACCTCTTATTTCTATACAGCATCATTTTTTCGATTTCAACGTCGGTTTTAGCACAGATGCTCCCCGAATTTACGAAAACACAAAACACGAATATCGTAGATTTGTGTGTTGGATTTCCAAAACATCTTGAATGGCTTAAATCGGCTCTTCGGTATTTGATATATGATTAGAACTCGACAACCTCGCAAATCTATCAACGTCCTTTTGTTTCGTTTTTTCCGATTTTGTTCTTCGATCATCGATGCTCACTTCAATTTACGTATTTAAGTTGAATTTTTTAGAGATAAAATAGAAAATTATACATATTCTGCTGTTTGTCAGTTTACAAAAACAAACAGCCTTATTGATTCAGATTTCAAATTTCAGCAATACCTCTTAAAAATAAGAATTAAAATCAAATTTCAGACTTCAGCACCTTTTAAAAACAAACGACACCTTATTAAAACATGTGAATTTTTAACAATTGATTAAATTTGAAATGCAATATTAATTAGTACTTTTCCTATGAAGCAAGGTTCACTCAGGGAAATTCATGTCGGTAATTACCCTGAGATCTCCCAGAAAATACCAATGGTTCGGTATAATCCGATGTTTTCGAGAAAATACCAATGAATCACCCAGAGAATCACTGGGCAATCTGTCACGGATTTGCATTACCCAACAACTTTTGTGACGGTTTTGTGACGAATCGGCCTTCGACAACAGATTTTTCAGTAAAAAGTTCGTAGGTAAAAGTATTTTGTTTAGCAGTGTAACGGATTTGCGTTACCCAACAACTTTTGTGACGGTTTTGTAACGAATCGGCCTTTGACAACAGATTTTTTAGTGAAAAGTTCGTAGGTAAAAGTATTTTGTTTAGCAGTGTATTTGAAAGTTTCATTACCTAAAATAAATTATAAATTCGAGAATCATCGTATGCGTCACATGTTCATTTTCACAATAAATATTCATCATGAAATACACATTCATTATTAGTATAAAAGACAACTATTAATGAAAAAATAATAATAGGGATTTCAATCTCTATTAGTGTTAGCCTTGTTTGTTTTGAAAAAAAAAATCTTATTATTCTCTTACGTTTGATTTCGTTGTTCATATTTCTTTCCAAGTTTCAGAGTCATGCTGTCTTAACGTCCTTTTATCTAGTAAGAGGTAAATTAAACCCCATATTTGTTTTTACTGTTCTCAATGGATTAACTTGAATAAATAATTTCTCTCAATGATCCACTTGGATTGTAATTAAATTCAATTTACTATAATTAGGAATTTAAATACATTATTATCTCAACTAATTAACCGTTATGCATTTAAATAAATGTTAATTTTACAATTTAGATGTAAATTTCGTAAATGATAATAAGTAAGTATGTGAAACTGTATACATATATATATATATATATATATATAATTCTACACTTATAATATTTTAATGGGTAAAATAGACAATTTAAACAACCTTACTAAATTTAGATTTCGATCAACATTGCTTTTTATCAATCAAAAATAAAATAAGAATTCACACTTAAAACATCTCTTAAAAAACAAATGTGGCATTACATTTAGGGGGTGTTTGGGATTGCGTTTGAAAACTCCTTTTCTCCTTATTGCGTTTCCAGGAAGGAGGTGAGTGTTTGGATTAAAAAAAACTCCTTATCACGGTTCCGGGAAGGAGATAAGCTGTTTTTTGAGAAGTAACTCAAGAGTGACTTTTCAAGGTCGAAGATAAGTCATAAGACAATAAGAAGAAGGAGTTTTCAAACGCAATCCCAAACACCCCTTAATAAGTTTGTTTAAAGACAAAAAAAGGAGAGTCGTCCATTATCCTTTGATTTTTATGGGTACTTTTACAGAAAGATTATAACTTGAGCTCTTGTTAGATTGAGATGTTTTAGGGTTGGGGTTCCGGATACCTTTTAATATTCTAATAAAGTAAAATCAAATATAAATACTAATTTTTGTATTAAATGCATGGAAGTGGTGGATTCTTAGGTGGCACATGTAAGGGTACGTAGCCAAAAGGGAGATATATGGTGGTATCCGAATCTAATTCCCGTCCCACCCACTTTCCTATATATGTATCTTTACCCCATTTTCATGCATTTTAATTCATTTGTTTTTATTAAAAGAACCTTAAATAATAATTAGAAATACATTACTTTACCATGCACTATTTACTCATCTTGTGTCACCTCTCCAACCCACATCTCACACTTCCACCCTCTTTCCTACAACATTTTGTCTCCCTTCTTTTCTCCCACGAATAATTAGGGACTTTGCCATTTTGTCTACATATGCTTTGCACTTTTGTTCAAGATTATAATGTAATGGTAGAACCTCAACCAAGTCTGGAATTGGGTCACCATCAGTAATAAGTCCTCTTCTCGTTTGTTTCTCCATGGGACCATTCTTAAGAGAATTAGAAATATATTCCCCGTTTTCTTGTCGCTCAACATAGTCGATGAATCTGTCTTTCCAAATCTTAAAGTCCTTGGGAAAAAGAACAGGTGGTTTGTCCTTCGACCCAATAGTTAATATGTCTCTCGCTGTCATAATGATTACTTGTTGATGATCGTTAAGTATTCCTTAGAACCGATTAGTAACAATAAACTGACTTGTCTCAACTCACTGATGTCTCAACCCACTACTTGTCGCAATGCACTTCTTGTCGCAACCAAGGACTTGTCGCAACCAAGGACTTGTCGCAACACAACAACTTGTCGCAATTAATACGTTGCGAAAGTACCCAACAAAAAAGCTTATCGCAACTGAGGATTGCGATAAGTACTGTTCAAGAACACGTAGGTTGCGATAGTTGTGACTTGTCGCAACAGATAGTTGCGATAGTATACTTTTCACTTCAAAAAAAAATGATTACAACGGCTTGTCGCAACAGAGGGTTGCGATAGTATATTGTTCACTTCAAGTAGACTGCGATAGTTATGAATCACTGAATCTTGCGAAAGTTATGAATATCCAAGGTTGCGATAGTTTTGAATATCCCGATTTTCTTAAGTCGATTCTTCAAAAATGATCCAATTGATCTGAAAATTGGTACGCAGGGTCGCAACAATATTCTGGACAACTTTAATTCTTCAAGTTTTGTCCAAAAACCACTAGAACAGTGAGTTTTCTTCTAAAAGTCCGAAAAACGAATTTTGCACAAATTGAGACGATTCCTGGGGTAATTGCGAAATCAAAACACACATGGAAGATAATCAAACACTCCTAGATCAATCCTAATCCATTTGAAGCACTCAAATGGCTAAAATCAATAAGAAATGGATGAAAAAAATGAAGAACACTCAAAATTGCAAAAACTCTTAAAAACTAATCTGATCTAGATGAAATACTATGCTCTGATACCAATTGTGATCCCAGAACAAGTAATCAAATCATATTTAGCAATAAGATGGCCACCAATATATATTCAATGAAGATCAAATCACACCAAGTACAAGATGGATGTAGAGAGAAAATACTATGTGTGTGTACTTGTGTGAAAGGGAATTGATGACCTTATGAGAAAACTAGACATAGCAAACATTATATACTATGTAACATTAACAATTACAATATTAGTCCCTCTACTTAGTACAACCTAGAATATTAGGCACTAACAAAAACATTATAACTTAACATACATATACATACATACATACATACATACATACATACTTACATACATACATACATACTTACATACATATATACATAACATCATCAATATGCCTTACTTATACGGTTGTACCATGAACCTCCATACCATCATGTGTGACAACATCATTATTAATGTACTCGATATCATACTTTACACATCTCCAATCAATCAAACAATATGATGTAAAATGACTTTAAATAAATCTGTATTTAATACATGAACAAAACTATCATGTAGTTTTTACAAAAGACATATTTTTTAGATCGGACGAATCCAATCATGGCCCTTATATAAATGTTGAGTTGTAGAAACCTTTTTTTAATTAAAGCATCCTGGTCAAAAAGATTCAATTATCATTGATTACTTCATCCAAGATCAGTGTCGTTAAGTTCAATTACATCTTGATATACTCATTATAGAATCCAACAACGGTCCGTTAAATCATTAAAATCTTCAATTAAAGTTTTTGTCGTACCTTTTTAAGGCATAGTTGATTAAGCTATCTTTTCAACGGATGATGATACTGTTTCAAACGCTTTACAAATATCAAGCTTCTATAGTAACCAAGAGTCCGACAGTTTCAGTTAATCACGCAGATAAAGACTTCATCATCACTCATCAATATTGACTCGATCACTTTTCTCTATCGACCAATATTATTCTATTATGTATACAATACCTAGTGATTGACTCGATCACTTTTCTCTATCGACCAATATTCTATTATGTATACAATACCTAGTGTCTACAGATTTTGTAGTATTAAGGCTGTAAAAAATCGGTTATTATAAAATTGAAGGACAAAAAATGAAATGGTGGTCACGTGATTAGCATGCAAATGATTCCGTTGGGATTCCTACACTTTAGTTGAATTAGGATTCTCCATATCAACCAAATATTCTTCTTGGAAAAATTAACTACTACGTGTTGGTGTGTTCACGTGCGGTAATTAATCTTTAGCTTTAATTTTAAAGTTGATTTTGACCGTAAACTTTATCATGCTTTTATATTAAAAATTATAAATATATAAATATCCATAATTAAAGTGTTTTTTATTTGATTGAATACGATGATGTCTTTTTGTTTTGATATCAATATATAAATAAATTTTTATAAATTTAAATAACCACCTCTTAGTTACTTCTTGACAGGGATGAGACTCAAAGATCAATTATCCGAACTAAATAGGTACTGAATTGGTTTGGTACTTAGTTCTTAATTTTATACATTTTCGGGAATTGATACTTCGGCATTCGGTTCCAATGTTTTCCGAAAAGTACCCAAACCAAACCGAAATATAGGGGGCAATATATACTTTTGAAATTCTATCCATATCTTCTTCTAAACTATTGGAAACTCGCTACGTACAAATCAAAAAACAAATTGGGACTTTCCAATAAATCGGGACTTCCCAATAACTTTAATTGCCATCAAAACTTTCCGAAAAACATTAATAATCGTCAAAAATCGGAACTTCAAAACCTGTCTTCTACTTCTGAAATTCGGACTCCATTACTTGATCAGATTTTTGGCCCCTATTAATCACTATCAAAAACTTTTCTTCTACTTTAGAAAATCTCATATTGCTTCTTCAAATTAATCGACTCCTATTACTTGGTCAAACAAATCAGAACCTCCATGGATGAAACTCAAGTAACTTTTTAATTTCCTTCATGTTAGTTTAATGTTCAATGATCAAGAAATTTTAATGTTTTAGTTTAATTTTCAAGTAAGTTCAATATTTTTCTAATGATTAATGTTCAAGTAATTGTAATGTTCATTGTTTAAGTAATTGCAATGTTCAATGTTAAATGTTCAAATAACTCTAATCTTTATGTAATGATTCGGATTTTTTGAGGAATTGTAATGTGAATTCTTTGTAAGATTATGTAAAAAATCGGTCACTCTATAGTCTAATGCTTATGTGAAGTTTTCGTTTAAGGAGATGATACATTTGTTGAGGAAACTCCTTATGTGGTAGTCGACAATGATTCGAATTCGGTTAATGATAAAGGAAAGAATATCATAGGTAATACAAAATATGTTAATATTAACTTTATTTGTTTGTTGATTGTTATAAAAAGTAACTATCTTCGTTTCATGTTTTATATATAGAGATTGAAGAGGCGATAAACGAATAAAATTGAGAAGAAAAATGGAAAAGAATACCGAAGATTAAGTGATTCGTGATTGGCTTTGATACAATTTGAATGGTTTTCAAACATTATGAACTTTTGATTGTTGTGTCTCGTACGATTGTTATGCATGTTCAGTTGGGTATGTGTGTGAATGATCATGTACTGAGACTTAGGCAGGGCACTGTAAAGATTCATGAATGTTACATGTACCACGAGGGTGGCTCTGTACACATGTCTATTCGGTCTAGTTAAGTAACATGTATATATTATGGTCGGTGTACATGGATGATTTAGATAGATAGATAGATGACTCCCATACTACACCAAGAGAGTCAAGATCTCGAAGGTGTCTAACTTGTATTTTGTTTAAATAAAAATTGTTCAGAGTTTTTAGACACTAGATTTATTGTTTTTAGATTATATTAAATATTACTGCTTTGAAGTACCAATTGCCCATATAATTTTTAAGTTAAATCATGAGCTTTCAATAACGCCATATGGGTTGAGAAACGCGACATAGTGTTATGAACCTAGTAAGCGTAATATGTGGATCGTACTTAAAGAAGTTGTTATAATCGTTATTTGTAGTTGCTCATTTATTTTAGAAATAAGGCTAAACATATATAACGACAAAATTAGGTGGTCTCACAACTGTTAAAGAAGATAGTGGGAAGAAACAATATATTTTCTTCTTGTGAATATTATATGCAAAGTTTCAGTGTCTTTGGTCGCGTAGTTGACAAGAATGACGTATAAGTAAAGCCAACAACTTTAGAGGTTATGTCATATTTAAAGCAGTCAATATTAGTAACGGAGACAGAAGTTTATTTTGGTTACTAGATTATTGTTAGGGTTCTCTAAATTGCAGACTTTAATGTCACAATAGACCCAGACATCGCAGTAAGTTAGATTGAGGTCAGAAAGAACAAGTTTTTCAGTTATTTAAAGCAAAAGTAAAGATATGTATAAATTCGATGATTTCCAGAAAGACTAGAAAACCTTGTAGTTTTCAGTGATACCTCGAATTTCGAATTAGACTTATTATTAATGCAATAAGGTAAGTTTATCACCTACGCATCATATATGCAGTTGTAAGAACATGAGAATGTTAATTCGACACATGATAGAGAGTTAACAATGTGGTAATTGCACTCGAATTTTGTGAGTGATAACCAAGACGACTCAAAGTGTAGTATGTACACATACTTGATAGTTAAAAGTCCATGTTCGATTGGGAAACAGTAAAGTTTAAGCTTAAGATGTTGATTAGCTCGTTGAAGAATTATGATGATGAAATTCAATATCATCCATATAGGCATAGAAGGATCAGAGTTGATCAGATGGTGAGTTGCGATGATAGACATCACATTAAGTGCGGGCAATTAGACTCAAGTGGTTCAGTAAGAGACTATTCTATGAGAAAATGATAATAAATAAAGAATGATGAACCACCTGGAGCTTCTACTAATCGACTCTGATGAAATTGAGTAGATTTGGAACAAAGCATGGGTTCCAACAAGGAAGGGTTGATAAATACAATGTTAGAATGATCTTAAAGACCTCACTTTGAAAAGTCATAATCATATATGGCAATTAAGGTAAATAAAGTCCAAAGTACGTTGGACTGAGGAGTTAGTGGCAAGAGTTGATAAAGTAGCATATAAACGAAGTTGGCCTACAGAGTTATAAATTAAATTATCGACACTTTTCACGTGTCGAATTCGAAGAACTGTTTAGCTGATGAGTCATCTGTCATAGCTTTGGAAGGTGTCAAGGTTAACGTCAAACTCACTTATATAAAGGAGATAGTCGAAATATAGGTCAGGAAAACGAAAAGATAAAGGAAGAAGAGTACATCTTTGGTACTATTGATGGTGTTAAAGGATTTAGAATCTCTAAGGGTTCAGAATTGATATCGTATCAAAAGATTAGACAAGGACTAAGAATCCTTAACGGCCAACCAATATAATTCCGGTGATGGAAATCCTTAAAGGAGGGGAGATTTGTGACACCCCAAAATAGGGCAAATAAACAAATATGAAAAGAAAGAAAAAATAAAAATAAAAAATCGGGTTTTATTTTATTGGAGTAAAAATATAAAGGAATGAGTTGATAAGGGTCAATTATGTCATTTAATGAAAGTTATAATGATTAGTAAACGGGCATATGTAAAAGAAGGATACTTAAATCATGCTATATGCTATCTCATCTGGGTTGAATCTCACGAAGTGGGCTACGGGCCTTCATGCTTTTTTCCTTCGTGGGCTATCATTTTGTTTTTATCAGCTTTTGCTTCCTGCCAAAACACAAGGACCAAAATTAATATTTTGTTTTTTTTTCTTTTTCTTTTGCTTCTTTTCACTTGACATCCCAATGCCACATTAAGATACATATTTTTTTCTTTATTCCAACCAATAATGTATATATATATATAATAGTAAAATATTTGCAGTTTCTTTTCTTCACTTTAATTTAATTACAAACAAGAAATAATAAACGTAGATTAAAAGGGTACTTTAAGCATTCAATCAACACTAATTGTAGGGAACTTTGACATAAAAATATATAAAGTGACATTTATCAGAACTGTGTGTTTGATGGGTATGGATGAACCATCACCAACCCGAATGGTATCGGATCAATTATAGGATGAGCTTGTGTTAAATAGGTGAATATCATTGGTAATATGGTGATTGGCACCTGTGTCTGGATAGCAAGGTTGTTGGATGAGTAATAGGCATCTGTAAAAGAAGGATGAATCAGAGCAACAGAGTAGTTAGCCTTATATTTGAAAGAGGCAGGCGGTGAGGTTTGAAATGCCTGATTAAAGCGATGCCAACAAGATAAGGCAATATGACCAGGCGTAGGCAATATGACCAGGCGTGGAGCAGACTTGACATATGACCTCTGTCCACCGGGCTGACTGGGTCGTAGGCTACCAGTAAAAGGACTTCTACCATTTGAAAAGGTAGGGGTTGACCCTCTACGATTGAGAAATCGTCCTCTGGAACTTTGGTTACCATAGTTACGATTATCGTGAAGAACTGAAATTCCTTGTGACCATATTTGTTGTGAGTTCAGAAGACGGAATGGATGGAGTGTGATAGAGAAGACGAGCTTCAAATGTGAGAATATGACTGAGTATTTCTGAAGGAGGGAACGAATCTGAACGAGTGGTGAGGGACGCAACTATGGGTTCAAAATCAGATCCCAAGCCAGCATGGAAATAGGTGGTAAATTCCATGTCGGTAATGTTTTTACCAGCAGCAATCAAAGAGTCTGTAAGATGTTTGGTTTTGTTATAATATTCTAAAACTGAATCTCCCCCTTTTTTTAGTGTTGTGAGTTGGGTATGAATCTGGATGACACAAGCTTGTGACTTAGCAGTGAAGATGTAACAACCCGGACCATTTGGGAAAATAAAAGGAAAATTTAGTGGTAAACGTGAAAAAAAGGAAATTTTGGGGGAGTAGTGAGAAGGTATAAAAAGGAGTCAAAAACCCTAAAATTGAGATATTCTCAATTAGAAGTGAAAGCGGCTACATGGTGTGTGTGTGCGATTGGGAAGAGCTTGGTATCGATTTTTGGAGGTGAAGACCTGGAATCAGAAACGTGAGAGGGTGCATCCCAATCATTTCGTCAAGGTAATCTTCTCTTCTTCAATCTCTTGTCTGATAAGAACTTTCTAGAGTTTGGTAGGGGATTAATGCTTTCAATTAGAGGTGGCCAAATCGACCCGACCCGACGGGCTGACCCGAACCGAAACCGGCCAAGAACCGGTTCTGGCCCGACCCGGTCAAGAACCGGTTTCAAGCCCGAGAGCCGGGACCGGTTCGCGTATATAGGATTTTCCTCGACCCGACCCGGGACCGGTTCGTGACCCGACCCGGCCCGACCCGACCCGATTTTTTTCAAAAAAATTATAGCCGTTATGTGACCGTTTATGACCGTTGGGAAGCCTCTTTTGACCGTTTTTTGCCTCAAAAAACACCCTCCAAACCCCATATAAATACTAGGGGTGTTATGGAGTGATCACCACCTTACAATTGCTTACAAAACGCAAAAAACGCTTACAATTCTCATTTCTCGGCTCTCGTTATATTCGTTTCTCGCAAAAAACACATACAATTCTCATTTCTCGGCTCTCGCTATATTCGTTTCTCGCAAAAAACGCATACAATTCTCTAGTCTCTACTCTCTACTCTCTACTCTAGTCTCTACTATCAAAAAAATGGCCGAACAAAATTACACCATTGTTGTCGATCATTCACGAAAATCACCGGTTTGGGATAATTTCAACTTGGTAAAATTTCCCGACGATACAAAAAAGGCGCAATGCAAACGGTGTGGAGATTTCCTAAAACCCGAATCAAATAGCACGTTAAAGCGCCACTTCGAGGAAAGATGCAAGAGGTTGAAATCGGGTCCCGATCCAACTCAACCCATACTTGACAATTCCGGTCAAGTATGGTCGTATGATAATGATCTCGCCCGAGAAATGCAAATGAAATGTGTCATTCAAATGGCGTTGCCGTTCGGACATTTCGACAATCCTCACATTACAAACATGATCAAAAATGGGTTCCAACCACGCTACAATGGTTCGGAAAGTCGTCAAATTCTTAAGCGTGATGCTTTAAAATATTGGAATAAGGTTCAAAAAACTATGCGAGAAATGTTTTTAAACTTACCCAACAAAGTTTCTTTAACTTGTGATGTATGGAGCGCACCATGCGGATTGCCAGATTCTTATATATGCATAACGGCACATTGGATTGTGTCGGGATCGTGGCAATTATGCAAACGTGTAATCACGTTTGAGCTCTTTGGTTCGCCACATTCGGGTGAACGTCAGTTTTCTATAATTATGAGATGTCTTCAATATTATAATTTAAAAAATAAAGTTATTAGTATTTCGTTTGATAATGCTAGTAATAATACGGCATGCGTAGACCGATTACGTTTGGCTTTATCCCCTATTTTAGAGGGAAAATTATTTCATACACGTTGTTGCGCACACATAATAAACTTAGCCGTTCAAGACGGCTTAAGTAAACTTAATGAGCCTTTAACTAAGTTTAGGCTTATGTTACGCTGAATTTTCACAAGAAATAAAAAAATGCAAAACTTATATAGAGATTATTGCAAACAAGTCGGTTTTAAAGCTTTGGGACCGGCGCACGATATGCCGGTTCGATGGAATTCGACTTGGAAAATGATGGATAATTTATTAAGACAACAACAATATATTCAAGCATTTTATAACATTCATTACCCGGATAACACGATAACTCAGGATGATTGGACAAGGATTCATGGCTTTCACGATATTTTGGGCGATTTTAAAACTGCAACAACTATGTTATCCGGTGTTTATTATCCAACGAGCCATTTACTTTTAAATCAACTTTATATTTTGGCAAGTAAAATTGCTCAATACGAACAGGATTTGCACTTTCACGACGTGGTGAAACCAATGAAAGAAAAATTGGTAAAATATTTTAAAAAGACCCCCTTCACTTTTCTTTGTGCCGCGGCATTAAACCCGTTTTTAAATGTTACGGGTGTCGAAGTTTTAATACAAGCAATATGTTTATCGTTTGGTTTGGATTCTCTTACAAATTCTAGCTTTTCAAGGAAACGCATACAATAATTTAATACTGATTTTCATCAATTAAATGAGATTTATAGAGTTAATTATGGGGGAGGAAGCCAACAAACCCCTACACCTCAAATGTTTTCACCGGGTTCTAGTAGCAGTCGTGGCCGAAACCGAGAAGACTTAATGCAAACTTTAATGCAATCGGTTGTCATGGAATCTTCTAAAAAAGCTAGATATGATGGGGATAATTTGGGTGAATTCAATCAATACGTACGTACTAATTTTATAACGACATCCTTCACAAACGTCGTAGATGTTGAATCCCTAGATTTATTAGAATGGTGGAAAAGTAAACAATCAAGTTTCCCAATTATGGCCACTATTGCACTTGATGTACTAACAATCCAAGCTAGTACTGTAGCTTCGGAGTCGGCCTTTTCTCTTAGTGGCAAGATCATATCGGAGCGTCGGACAAAATTAACCCCAAAATCGGTGGAGTGCTGCGTATGTCTGAAGGATTACTTGGATGGAGAAGACCGCATTCAAAATCGAACGAACCTGGAGGATGATATAGAAGGCGTGGAAGAAAACTTATTCGAAAACGACACGGATGAACTACTAAGTACGCCGTCCATAACCGATAGTTCTGATGTTAGTAGTGTCGTAGATGACGAAGATGTAGACACCGACCGCCTTGACGATCAGACGGCTATTACACGACTGATGCAGTACAATACTCTTGAAGACTACAATCCAGATCAAAATCCATACTACGCTCCATACAATCCATTCAATTATAATCCATTCAATTACTATCCGGGTGATGGGAGTGGAAGTTCGGGAGCGGGACCTTCGAATGTTTAGAATTTATGTATTGTAACTTGTAACTTGTAAGTTTGTAACTTAAAATTATATATAAATTATAAAACGTAAAAGTGTATTTTAGTGATATATATTATAAATAAAACGTATTTTTAAAGTGTATTTTACTTATCCAATGATTCCAATCCAATTTTTCTTTGTTAAGGTTTAGTAATTAATTATTATACAAAGAAAGCAGTTAAAAAACAAAAAAATCGCAGGCCCTACTATGAACCGGTTCTTGGCCCGGCCCGGTTTTCTCGAAACCGGTTCTACATACCAGTAAACGGGTCAAGGGATTTCGGTTTAAACCCGGCCCGACCCGACCCGGTTCTCACTTGACCCGGTTCGCACGGTTACTGTGCAGAACCGGTTTGTCCCCCGACCCGACCCGGCCGGCCCGAACCCGATTTTTGGCCACCTCTAGTTTCAATAACCTAAAATGTGAGAAGTAATCGGTGTGTGGAGTGGTGGCTTAGATCGGGCAAAAATCTGACTAAAGATGTTAGAGTTATCCTTTGATGATTCAAAACCAACTCCTATTTTGATGTATTGTTAAGATTGGAAAGAATATGGGGATTTTGGGTAATCGCTGCACTTGCCCGAAAAGTCGGAGTCCGGGCAGTGGACACCGGAAGTGAGTTCCGGAAAGTGGGATCCGGAGAGTGAGTTCCGGAAAGTGGGATCCAGAGAGTGAGTTCCGGAACCGGGTTCCGGGAGTGGGTTCCAGAGAGTTGAGTTCTGGAGAGTGAGTTCCGAAAGTGGGTTTCCGGAAAGTGGGATCATTTAGGGATACGTTCAAGATAATTTTGAGTGTCAACTTAAGACTTATCACTCTCGTTTTCTTTAAAATCATAGGTGTCCCACCTAGAGATCTGAAGCCTAAGTGAGAAGTTTTGAGCAAGGACGACAGGTGAGTCTTTCTAACTGAAAATGTGTTGATTTATGTATTATTTAAAATGCATGAGTTATGATGAAACCGCATGTTTTATCCTTTATATGAAACTGCATGTTTTACTTGTTTGAGAAAGTTAAGATATTATGTATGCATACATTTGGAAGCGAGCATGTAACACCCTAAAAACAGGGCCAATTTAAACCTTAAAAATTGCCACAAGTTATGATCATAAAACTTCAAACTTCTATAACCTGAGGATCAAATGTAAAGGTTTTATATACAACACAACTAATTTAAATAACCTATTAATCTAATCATACATCACAATCAGATTAATTAAGCTATCTAATCCTTTGTCCCAAAAGTATCAAAAGAACGGCTAGATCCTCCGTTATCTCTAAGTTTAAGTCTTTCCAAAAGATTCTCATCACACTTTCCCGCTTATTTCTCGGAGATTGTACCTGGTAAGAAAATTCAACTTGAAACATTAGGCTTTCGCCTAGTGAGAATATTCAAATCAAATTAAAGTTAAACAATTAAAATCTCAACAGATAAAACAAACCTGTTCTCGCCCATCTTACCGTACAACAACTCCTTTCAATACTGGGAATCTACCCCACTCCCATACTTATGACTAATTCGTCTAGCCATAATATCACTATCAAGAGTTTACTATGAATCATCCCAGATTCAAAGTTATTACTCTTATCTAAGAAATTACAAGTCAAAACCTGCATATTTCTTAATCCAGAAGTAGAGATTACAATTTACTTTATGCCTATCTCTAATCTTCCTTTCACGACGGGAAATCTCCGATCTTCCCTATAAAAATGGAAATCTCCGATCTTCCATTCGAAATGGGAATTACAAATCAAAATCTGCCTATTCCACATTTCACGTCCTCACCATCTCAGAATCACTGACCCCAATGGGATTAATATATCGCGATACACAACCGGGGCCCTCACGATGATTCAAGATACACTCGTTCACTAGAAATTACATCCCTTGGTCAAATGGCAAGTATTTCGGTTCCCATTAGACCGTACCCAGGTGCCCTACTATGACCGGATGCCTATTTCTAGCAATCCTCACACAATACATAAGTATTATTACCCTTACCATTATATGTGCATAACATACAATATCTTCATCTCCAAAACATATTCTATATATATACACATTTATAAAGAAAATTAATAGCATTGACACCTCGACTTCTTAACTATCCCCTCATTGCCATTTAGCACGGGGATCAACATATCATAACTTTTAGTCATCTATTTGGACTCATTACTAATTAAGACGAGTCCTTATTAACATGTTCAGACATACATATTATATATCTACTTCAATATTAATTGCTGAATTTTAAAGAGAGTTGAATAAACTCACCTGGTATGAAGTCGCACTTCTTTTAAAGACGTAGGAACTCCTGTCTTCACCACCACAGTTTACTGTAATATCCAATATACACATATACTGATATTAAATTACAGAACATAACTCTCTAAAACTAAGAATCCTTATCATCTAAAAATCTTCGTCTTAAGTCGCAACCAACTAAATATTAAAATCTCTTGTCGCAATGCACAGTGCAAGTCGCAATCAACTACTGCGACATGGTCACCATGTCGCAACCTTCTATTGCGACTTCAACCCCAAGTCACAACCTTCTATTGCGACTTCACTATCAAATTTCCCAAAACATCCATATTTCATAAAAACCCATCTCTAAACTCATCTAACAACTTATGAACATAAAAGTAAGGATAATTTACCTTTGTTTCTTCAATTAATCTCAGAACCCAGCTGAAAATCCTTGCTTCACTTGCTCTTCTTCTTCTCGTTCTTTCTATCTCTATCTCTCGGCTCTATCTCTCTCTCTCGTTACCGAAATAACCACACACACACACAATTAGTCACTTAAGACTAATTGTGTGACACCTCCTACTTAATCATAGTGAGTCATAGCTCATTTTACCAAATACACCCCTAACTTTAAAGGAATGACACAACCAACCCTCAAATTGAAAATCCACTTCAACCAACAACTTTAAACAAATACAAACTTAACCCCAAGTTAAAACTTGTAATTTACAAAAATAATACAACGAAAATTCAAGATGTTACAATACTCCCCAACTTGAAAATGATTTCGTCCCCGAAATCAAATCTAGCTAAACAAATGAGGATATCTAACTTTCATATCTTCCTCTGACTCTAAGGTCACATTAGCACCTCGATGATGCTTCCATTGTACTTTTAACATTACCATCTCTTTACCACCTCGTAATCTCTTAACTGACCTTTCCAAAATTGCTTCTAGTTCTTCTACACATCGGCTCCCTTCATCCACTCTAACATCAGTAAGTGGAATCACATCCTGTTCTTCGGCTAAGCATTTCCGAAGATAACACACATGAAAAGTATTATGGATCCCTTCCAACTCAGGTGGAAGATCCAGTTGATACGCTTGAAGACCAACTTTTTTGGTAATAGTGAATGGTCCTAGAAAACGAGGACTTAGTTTCCCACGCTTTCCAAACCGAATCACACCTTTTCATGGGGATACTTTAAGCATTACACGCTCCCCAACTTGAAATTATTTTGGTCTCCTTTTCGGATCAACGCAACTTTTCTGTCTATCTTGAGCCGCTTTCATATGCTGCCGAATTTCCTTTACCTTGTCTGCGGTTTGTTGCACAAGTTCCGGACCAGCAAACTGTTTCTCTCCGGCTTCTAACCAGCACACCGGAGTTCTGCACTTCCTACCATATAATGCCTCGAAAGGTGCTCTTCCAATACTGGAATGGTAACTGTTATTGTAAGCAAATTCTACTAATGGCAAATGAGAATCCCAGTTACCTCCAAAATCCAGTACACAAGACCTGAGCATGTCTTCCAAAGTTTGTATGGTTCTTTCACTTTGGCCGTCAGTCTGTGGGTGATAAGCAGTACTTAGATTAACTTTTGTACCCAATTCCTCTTGTAGTGATTGCCAAAATCTTGAGGTAAAACGACTATCACGATCCGATACTATAGACACCGATATACCATGTCTTGACACCACTTCATCGATATATAGTTTCGCCAATTTATCTATTGGTGATGCTTCTTTCATAGCTAAGAAATGAGCACTCTTCGTCAGTCGATCGACGATTACCCAGATGGTATCGTTACCTCTTTGCGTCTTTGGTAACTTTGTCACAAAATCCATGGTAATCTTATCCCATTTCCACTCCGGAATTTCCAATGATTGAAAACTTCCGTATGGTCTTTGGTGCTCTGCTTTTACTAACGAACAGGTTCCACATTTCTCTACTATTCGTGCCACATCCACTTTCATAGCCGGCCACCAATAATGCAACTTCAAATCTCTATACATCTTGGTACTCCCCGGATGTATAGAATACTTAGATCTATGCGCATCCTCCAAAATCAACTCCCGATTTCCACCTATCTTTGGTACCCAAACACGGCCTTGGAACAATTTAATCCCACGGCTATCTTCAGTCAGCTGAAGATGTTGTTTGCTCATCACTTCTTCCTTCAAGTTGCTTTCTAACAAAGCCTCCACTTGAGCAGCTTTTATTCTTTCAATCAGACTTGACATTACATCAATTCTGGAGTTTGTCGTTTTCAAGCACCCATTATACTCTTTTCTACTCAAAGCATCGGCTACAACATTTACTTTACCTGGGTGGTAATGCAATTCACAATCGTAGTCCTTCAACAATTCAAGCCATCGCCTTTGCCTCATATTCAACTCCTTCTGATAAAAAACATGCTGTAAACTTTTATGATCAGTGAAGAGTGTACACTTCGTTCCATAGAGATAATGACGCCACAGCTTTAAAGCAAACACAACGGCTGCTAATTCTAAATCGTGGGTAGGATAGTTCTTTTCGTGCTCTTTCAACTGTCTTGACGCATAGGCAATTACCTTACCTCGTTGCATCAACACACATCCCAAACCCATTTTCGACGCGTCACTATAGACTACCAAATCTTCAGTCCCTTCTGGCAGTGCAAGAATAGGAGCTTCACACAACTTCTGCCGTAAGGTTCTGAATGCTAATTCCTGCTTTTCGGTCCAAACATACTTCATATTCTTACGAGTCAACATCGTCAGAGTAGAAGCAATCTTTGAGAGGTCTTTAATAAATCTCCGGTAATAACCTGCTAACCCCAAGAAACTTCTTATTTCAGACGCGCTTTTCAGAGTCTCCCAATTCATCATTGCTTCTATCTTTGCTGGATCTACTTTCACGCCTTCTACAGAAATCACGTGTCCCAGAAATTGTACTTCTTTCAACCAAAATTCACATTTAGAGAATTTTGCGTACAATTTCTCTCTTCGTAACACTTCTAAAACCTCCCGAAGATGGCGTTCATGGTCGTTCTCATTCTTTGAATAAACAAGTATGTCATCAATGAAAACGATAACAGACTTGTCTAAAAACGGTCGACATACTCTATTCATCAAATCCATGAATATAGCTGGAGCGTTAGTCAACCCAAACGGCATCACAAGAAATTCATAATGCCCGTATCTCGTTCTAAACGCCGTCTTTGGAACGTCTTCCTCTCTTACCCGCACTTAGTGATACCCCGACCTTAGATCAATTTTGGAAAAGCATCCCGCACCGTGGAGTTGATCAAACAGATCATCAATCCTTGGAAGCGGATACTTATTCTTTATCGTCACCTTATTCAGCTCCCGATAATATATGCACATTCTCATAGTGCCATCTTCCTTCTTAACAAACAATACCGGAGCTCCCCAAGGTGAAGAACTCGGTCTAACAAAACCCTTGTCTAACAGCTCTTGCAATTGAGACATCATTTCTGTCATCTCAGCTGGCGCTAGGCGGTAAGGTGCACGAGCTATCGGTGCTGCTCCAGGAATAAGATCGATGCGAAACTCTACTTGTCTTTCCGCTGGTAGACCTGGAAAATCATCCGGGAATACATCCGGAAATTCACGCACCACTTTGATATCTTGCACTTGTTTCTTTTCTAACTTCGTATCTATAACATAAGTTAGATATGACCAACATCCCTTTGATAAACATTTACGCGCCTTTGCCACTGAAATCAACGGAATATCTCCTTTCTGCTTTTCTCCAAATATGAATACGTCATCTATATCGGTCATCGGGATTCGGATCAGCTTCTTTGCACACATTATTTCTGCCTGGTTATTGCTCAACCAGTCCATCCCCACAATAACATCAAATCCCCCAATTTCCATTAACAATAAGTCAATTGGAAATTTTGTTCCCTCTATCAAAATTTTACAATCGACCAAACTTTCGCTAACCAAAGATCGAACCCCATTAGCTATCTCAACTACTAAGGCATCTCCTAACGTAGTGATAGGCATAACTAGCTCATGGTAGAACAACTTGGATACAAAAGAATAGTTTGCGCCACTATCAAATAACACATGTGCAGGAATGGAGTTTATAAGAAATGTACCCGAGACAACATCTTTCGATCCTTTCGCTTCTTCAGCAGTCATTTGGAAAGCACGCCCAGTTGGTTTAGGGATAACCAACTTCCTTCCCTGATCTCCCTCCTTCTTTAGCTTCGGACAATCTTTCCGAAAGTGGCCCGGTTGCTTACATTCAAAACACACTGATCCCGGCATTGTGCAGTTCACCGCTATATGCCCCGCCTTCCCGCACTTGTAACATTCATTTCCACCTACTCGACACAAACCAAAATGTTTGCTTCTACATTTAGAACACCATCTTGGTTCCCTACGAGAGTCATAACGGATATTCTTGCCAAACAATCTGGTTTTCTGAGAAGATTCTGAACGACCTTCCCACTTTCTCTTTTCTCCCACATGCGCGTTCTCTTCTTTGTCTTTGGCGTACATCTCTTCTATCACTTTCGCTTCCTCAATCGTCTCCCTTAAAGTAGTAACTTTTGAACTTCGGACCCTGGTCATCATATCCGCCGGTAAACCCTTCAGATAAGCTTTAATTTTGTCTTTCTCAGCTGGAGCCACTTGCCCCACCAGGTTCAGCTTTTCCATAAAGGATTCGGTATACTTTCTCACTGTCATGTTGCCTTTCTTGAGATTCCTGAACTCTTCCTCGATTCGGTCCATTTCAGTTTCGTTACAGTACTCTTCCAAAATCTTTGCTTTGAACTGTTCCCAAGTCACGGCATTCAGAACTGCCTCCGTCACAGAAGATGACAGTACGTTCCACCAGGATAACGCGTTACCGCATAACATTTGTGACCTAAATCTAACTTTAGACTTTTCATCATAACACACACAAGCCCGAAAGGCTTGTTCTATTTCTCTTATCCAGTTCATGCAAGCCAGTGGACTATCATCTCCTTTGAATTCCGGCGGTTTACAGGTCAGAAAAGTTTTATAGGAGCAGTTTCTTTCAACCTTTCTTTCCGTCTCCGACCCTGGGTTACCAGTTGGATTTATCACACCAGTATCCACTACTGTTCGTCTTGGTTCCGTACTTCGATCATTGAACATTTTCATAAACATTTCTGCTTGTCTTCCCATATTGATGTTCATCATTTCAGCTTGTCTTTCCATTGATGCATTCATCAATCTGGTTACATTATCCATTATGCGGCCTTCCATACTTGAATCCGATGGTGTTTGATCGGCAGTACTGGCACCCCCTTGATGTACCCGATTTCGCATTCCTCCTAGAGAAAGAAAATCTGGTGGCGTCTCCTGAATTCCGCTTACTCCAGTTTGCCTTTCTCCCGTATCGTCTAACCAATTCCTATTCATAGAAGAGTTCAGAGACCTCGGAGGTGTATTCACCATTGATCTGGTATGAGCACAACAGAATACTCATCAGTAATGGTTTATACAACTAGACATACAATACGTACTTTACCGCTAATCAGTCACTGTAACAATTTAGAAACAAGTATGCTTGTGTAACAATATATTCATAATAACAGTAGCTAATTTAAATTTCGAACATATCATACATGAGAATTCTCATTACCATTGTTACAGTACTAACTTTGCGTATTTCTGTCGACTCTAAGACTACCCAGTCTTAGTACTTCTACCCATAACTCACGGATCATAACTTAATTCATCACAGCTTAAGTCTAGATATCTCAAAATCATACCTAGTTCGCTTAAACTACAGCTCTGATACCATATTGTAACACCCTAAAAACATGGCCAATTTAAACCTTAAAATTGCCACAAGTTATGATCATAAAACTTCAAACTTCTATAACCTGAGGATCAAATGTAAAGGTTTTATATACAACACAACTAATTTAAATAACCTATTAATCTAATCATACATCACAATCAGATTAATTAAGCTATCTAATCCTTTGTCCCAAAAGTATCAAAAGAACGGCTAGATCCTCCGTTATCTCTAAGTTTAAGTCTTTCCAAAAGATTCTCATCACACTTTCCCGCTTACTTCCCGGAGCTTGTACCTGGTAAGAAAATTCAACTTGAAACATTAGGCTTTCGCCTAGTGAGAATATTCAAATCAAATTAAAGTTAAACAATTAAAATCTCAACAGATAAAACAAACCTGTTCTCGCCCATCTTACCGTACAACAACTCCTTTCAATACTGGGTGTTAGGACACTGAAGTTGTCCTTTATAATAGAAAGTTTTGTAAAGCAATAGTTGTGTTAAAGGGCTTATGCTTAATTGTTGTAGCAAGTGATGAAGACTATAAATAGGTCTTTACTTGTAGTTTGTTAAAAGCGAATTCATTAATACAAGATGTAGATCTCTAATCACTTTGTGTTCTCTCTAGGTTAGATTTCCTTTTCAATAATGTTCTTCATCTTCTTGTTACACAATACTTGGATTTTATGAAGATCATGGACCTAACAAGTGGTATCAGAGCCAAATCGAAGAATTTTTCATCGATACGATCATCGGATCTTCACAATTCAAGTGTTTTTAGCCCTATTTTGCTCAGATTCCGGATTCTTATGGTGTTTGTTCAAGAAAAAGTCGAACTCACTTTTTGGATCAAAAGTATGCCAAATCGATCAAGTTACAAGTTTTGATCAACTAGAAATCTGTTCATCTTCATTTTTCGAATAAGTCTGCGAAAGAATCACTGAAATTGGTCAAGAATTGAAGAAGTTATGATGATTTTAGTGATTTTCGGATGCTGTTACCTGAATTCGGATTATTCTTGATGAATTCAGATTATTCTTGATGAATTCGGATCCTTCATCGTTTACTGTTCATTGATGATTTCGGATCCTTCATGTTTTACTGTTCATGTTTTCGGATGCTACTATTGTTTGGATGGCTTAGATGGTTTCGAACTGTTCAGAGTTGTTGGTTTCAGATCTTGTGAAGTCCGAAATATTGGTGAATTTGGTCATCTTAGTTCTGAATTTCGGAATGTGCTTACACCTAAAGGTTCAAAGGTATGGATGGCTTCGCATCTTTCTAATCCTCATTCTAATGGTTCCGAATTCCATTTATTCAAGATAGGCATGGTTTCGCATCCAACATGATACGAAATGGCTTGATTTCGAACCCTACATGATCCAGATTCATTGATTTCGAACCCTTCATGATCCGAATTCATTGATTTCGCACTCTACATGATTCGAATTCCCTGATTTCGCACCCAACATGATCCGAATTGAGTGATTTCGAACCCTTCATGATCCGAATTCCCATGATTTCGGACCCTTCTTGTTCCGACTTCCTTGATTTCGAATCCTACTTGATCCAAATTGAGCTGATTTCGCACCCAACTTAATCCGGATTCATTGGTTTCGGATGCTTCATGGTCCGAATTCATGGTTTCAGATCCTACTAATATGAGAATTTTTTTTTGGGCTGTGAAATATATTTCAAATAGCAGAAATTTTTTCTCTAGGGGCGCTGCCCCTTGACCCCATCCGCTAACCGGGTAGCGGAACCCCCGTGCTAAGTCTCAGGAGGGGGACATTGTTCATTAAATTTAGCATATGGCGTGTGTGACATCATTCTTATATTCAGTGTGCCACATACATTTAGCAACTGTCAAAGTTTAAAAGAGCTCAAGTCTTTCAAGATATTCAGAAGTTGATTGTTGGAGTTTAGTCTTTGATTGGATTGGAAGAGACGCTTGAATATTTGCAATCATTATTCTGAAGTTTTGTTGACGATGCTAGACCTTTGAGTGCTCTTTATCATTCTTCTGACTTGATCAACCAGAATTGTGAGAGCTTACAATCATTGTTCTAGTGCTTTGGTTGTGATTCAGACTTTTGAGTGCTTATAATCATCCAGCTATTACTTGAAGATTGAAGTTCTGGATTCTCTTCATTCAGTGGCTTGAAGTATTTTGAAGACGAGCATTTCTCTACAGTTGCTGAACAATGTTATTTGCTTGGGTCGTCTCATCCCTACTTAGTAGTGTGTGCTTATTACCGTTCCTCCTTCAAGCAAGACGGATTCTTTGTTTTTCACTAAATGCATACACTTTGAAGATGATTTTAGTGCATTTAGTCGAGGCTAAGAGCAACTTTCAAGGGGGAGCCAAGCCTACATTTGAAGAATGCACCGCTAAAGTTTTTACAAGGAAATCAAGGGGGAGAGGAGCTAATGATTTGAAGATGATTTTCTTTCCAAAACTTTAGGGGGAGAATGTTAGGACACTGAAGTTGTCCTTTATAATAGAAAGTTTTGTAAAGCAATAGATGTGTTAAAGGGCTTATGCTTAATTGTTGTAGCAAGTGATGAAGACTATAAATAGGTCTTTACTTGTAGTTTGTTAAAAGCGAATTCATTAATACAAGATGTAGATCTCTAATCACTTTGTGTTCTCTCTAGGTTAGATTTCCTTTTCAATAATGTTCTTCATCTTCTTGTTACACAATACTTGGATTGTATGAAGATCATGGACCTAACACTGGGAATCTACCCCACTCCCATACTTATGACTAATTCGTCTAGCCATAATATCACTATCAAGAGTTTACTATGAATCATCCCAGATTCAAAGTTATTACTCTTATCTAAGAAATTACAAGTCAAAACCTGCATATTTCTTAATCCAGAAGTAGAGGTTACAATTTACTTTATGCCTATCTCTAATCTTCCTTTCACAATGGAAAATCTCCGATCTTCCCTATAAAAATGGAAATCTTCGATCTTCCGTTCGAAATGGGAATTACAAATCAAAATCTGCCTATTCCACATTTCACGTCCTCACCATCTCAGAATCACTGACCCCAATGGGATTAATATATCGCGATACACAACCGGGGCCCTCACGATGATTCAAGATACACTCGTTCACTAGAAATTACATCCCTTGGTCAAATGGCAAGTATTTCGGTTCCCATTAGACCGTACCCAGGTGCCCTACTATGACCGGATGCCTATTTCTAGCAATCGTCACACAATACATAAGTATTATTACCCTTACCATTATATGTGAATAACATACAATATCTTCATCTCCAAAACATATTCTATATATATATACACATTTATAAAGAAAATTAATAGCATTGACACCTCGACTTCTTAACTATCCCATCATTGCCATTTAGCACGGGGATCAACATATCATAACTTTTAGTCATCTATTTGGACTCATTACTAATTAAGACGAGTCCTTATTAACATGTTCAGACATACATATTATATATCTACTTCAATATTAATTGCTGAATTTTAAAGAGAGTTGAATAAACTCACCTGGTATGAAGTCACACTTCTTTTAAAGACGTAGGAACTCCTGTCTTCACCACCACAGTTTACTGTAATATCCAATATACACATATACTGATATTAAATTACAGAACAGAACTCTCTAAAACTAAGAATCCTTATCATTTAAAAATCTTCGTCTTAAGTTGCAACCAACTAAATATTAAAATCTCTTGTCGCAATGCACAGTGCAAGTCGCAATCAACTACTGCGACATGGTCACCATGTCACAACCTTCTATTGCGACTTCAACCCCAAGTCGCAACCTTCTATTGCGACTTCACTATCAAATCGCAACCTTCTATTGCGACTTCACTACCAAGTCGCAGCCTTCTATTGCGACTTCAACATCAAGTCGCAGCCTTCTATTGCGACTTCAACATCAAGTCGCAGCCTTCTATTGCGATATGCATGAATGTCGCAAATTAAGGTTGCGATATCCATGATGTTCATCTATGTCTCAGTCCACTACGTTCATCCTAAAACCTAGATTTTGCAGTTTTTACACCATGAATCTTTCTGATATTATGCAGATATGATTAATGCTATGAACTGAACCTACTCATATACTCAGATTTCCCAAAACATTCATATTTCATAAAAACCCATCTCTAAACTCATCTAACAACTTATGAACATAAAAGTAAGGATAGTTTACCTTTGTTTCTTCAATTAATCTCAGAACCCAGCTGAAAATCCTTGCTTCACTTGCTCTTCTTCTTCTCGTTCTTTCTATCTCTATCTCACGGCTCTATCTCTCTCTCTCTCTCTCGTTACCGAAATAACCACACACACACACACAATTAGTCACTTAAGACTAATTGTGTGACACCTCCTACTTAATCATAGTGAGTCATAGCTCATCTTACCAAATACACCCCTAACTTTAAAGGAATGACACAACCAACCCTCAAATTGAAAATCCACTTCAACCAACAACTTTAAACAAATACAAACTTAACCCCAAGTTAAAACTTGTAATTTACAAAAATAATACAACGAAAATTCAAGATGTTACAGAGCATGTCTTGGCTAAGTCGGGAGGTGTGGCCCGTCAGTGCTCATACCGGGGGGGGTCACGTTTATGCCATGGGAGGTGTGACCGAATACGGCAGTGTGAGACTGACACATTGTCAGGGGTGTGCGTGACTTTAGTGTGCCATGTGCATGGATAGTTCTTGCGCATGAAAGTTTAAATGTTTTAAAGATGAGAAGAGTTTATAAATGTTTAAAAACTATTTAAAATGTTTTATGTGGTATAAATGTTTGTTTCTAGAGGGAACTCACTAGACCTCATGGTCTAACCCTCGCATTTCCAATAACTAAACCATTTTCAGGTAAACCCTAGTAGAAGGCTCTAGTAAGGGCAAGGAGAAGGCGTGAGAGCGAAGCTTGGGTCTAGAAGGAAGTCAACATATTTTAGTATGCCAAGTTTAGTATTGTAGAAATCCCAGCTGTGTATTGGGTTGTTCCGTAAACCTTGTATGTTTATGATTGTATTCCGGAGCCATTTTGGCGAGTTGTAAATTCTTGTTGTTTACACTTTTGTTTTCGAGTTGGGTTGTTACAATTGGTATCAGAGCCATAGTTTAAGGGATTTAGGTGACCGGATTGGCCTAAACTTAAACTGTGGAGTAGAGAACGACACAGCTGAGATGTAGGATGCCTTTAGGGAGATCACTCTAAGTGCACTAAAGATGATGTAATAAGGACTGTCATGTAAGTTAAATTTACATTACACCTGGCCAGTGTAATTGCGAATTTACAGGTACATGTATGTGCTTAAATTGCCTTATTTTGCGAGATTGTCAGTAGAATGTTGGTTAAATGCGGTTAGTCTAGTTCCCGTCATGTCTGGGAGGGTATTATTGATGAGACAATCGATGGAGGGGTAGTTGAGTGAAGTGAAATCTAGCCGTATGGCGATAGCAAAGGTTTTGATGCGATGTGTGAGGTCGCTCATGGTATAACTGATGACACTCTTTAGAAGAAACATTGTTTAGAGCGGTAATGAATCGAACGAAGGTAGAACTTCTTGGGTTCGAAACGGACGAATGACGGATTAAGGGTACGCTCCTAGTTTCTAGTGAGCCTCCATGCTTATGTTTGATGTGTCAATTGGTAGAGTTAAGAAGGGAGAACCTCTTTGGGACCTTGAAAGCTTCAAATCAAGACAGGTTGAAGGGATTGAGCCCTTGACTTGTAGTAGGCGTCGTGGTAGTAGGGATGATAAAGGAAAGATATCGTTGTTGAATCGAAGTATGTGTGCGAGTAGAACGGAAGGTACTGGTTGTTCATCGACCTTAAAAGTCAAAACTGAAACCGTACTAATGGTAAATCATTGCTCAAGACGAGAACTATGTGGGGTGGTCAAATCAGGTAGGTTGTGAAACACCTATACAACAAGTTATTGCAAGGACGGGAAAGCGGTCGTTGATCAAAGGTAGAGTGTCATTGGTGAGACTTGTGAGTACTACGATCGACCTTGTTTGAGTGAATAGCCTTCAAATGCGAGTTTGGTTTCATGCATTGTGTTTTTGAAGGCTACATGAGATCTTTTATGATTAAAAGTAGATGCATACATAACGAATTTCTTGTTTTGGAAATAAGTCGACGCGTGCAAGCATGTGTTTAAGAAAAAAAAAGACAAACCTATTTTCGTTACATGACAAAGATTTTGAACTTAGTGATTGCGAACTATATCATCATTTTTCATGTTGAGATGAACTTCGTTGCGAAAATCATGAAAATGTTTAACGGTAAAACTTTTATAACCAAAATGAGCATTGACACGTTGTTATCATATAAATGAGTGTGGGAGCCGACTGATATGCTTCGTGTAAACGGTTTTGTTTAGAACTTTTCTAGTCGTATAGGAAATATTTCATTCAATATATTCTTGTGGTAACGACATCGTTTGGTTGGTCAAGGTGGTTGTTAGTCCCAGATGGCTTAACAAGTATTGTATAAAGGGGGGGGGGGGGTTGAATACAATACTAAGATTTTTCACAATTTTAATTCTATTATTGAAAATCTTCCAATAAGAATTACACATAGAAAACTAAAGACTGTTGCGAAAAAGAACAGATAAAACTATTCTAACAATCTTTCACAAAGTATACTAAAACAAAACAACTTAGAACACTTAGAAAAAAGCTATAAAGTTCTTGAGCAAAGAGGAGAGTTTTTGCACTGAGAAAATCTTCCAGTTTGCGAAGTTTGCATGGGAGCTTCTTCCTCCTTTTATAGTGTGATGAGCATTAAATGCTTAGGACACTTGTCATTTGGAGATTGGCTTGTAGGTGATGTTCTCTGAAAAGTGGATATGACCTTACCACCTTTTTCCTTAAAACCAGGAAGCATGCCCATGCTGATTGAGACATTTTCTAAAAATGGACAAGGCGCCAAACGGTTACTTTTTCCTGACACTAGATATTTTCCAAAAATGGAAGATCTTCTTGATGTGTTTTCCAATGCAGTTTCACCGAAATGATTGCCTTGAGACTTATCTTTTTGAAGAACAGCATCCATGAGATAGAAAAGAGATCCCACCGATTTTGAGCATCCACATCGGTGGGATGATGTTTGGCCGACAGGATGATGGTCGGTGGAGAAGGTGTCCACCGATGTGTGGGAACACCATCGGTGAACAATGACTTGTAATTTGTTGTGAAGGTTATACTCACTTCCACAATGAGAATGTCTTCAAGCTTGGTTTCGGTTGATCTTCGACTTCACCGAACAGTTGCTATTTTGTACAAGTCATTTTAAAGAACCATGCTAAAATTTTCTAAGTAAGATTTAGGAGAAACATCGGTGAGTCAATTTCAAATCTTTGGTGACCCAACAATCTCCCCCTATTTGAATTTGAGCTCTATACTTAGAATATTTAAGAGTGTTTGAGAATAAAATGCATTTTGACCCTTTTTACTCTTTTTGGGTTCTTTTCACATAGACCATTCTTTTTGTTTTTTTTTTGATCTATTTTGCTTTGTATGAGCTTGTACAGTATAAACAATATTTATAAGTATGAAAGATAAATATGTGCAACACAGAAATTCAAATAGATGAAAAATACTTGTATTCAAGTAAAATTTTCATACATCCGAAAAATTACAAGTATTTCAACCGAAAAAAAACACCTAGATCATTTCTTTGGTTTTTGACTCGGCGCCTGATCTCGTTGGTGATATTCTGGTATTGAATCTGAGCTTTGGGGATATGTGGCATAAGGTTGGAAATGCCGTGAAGAAAGATGATGTCGACAAGATGAATCTGTGAAAACCTGAAGAAGCGTCGGTGGCCGAGAGCATCATTGAAGAAGAGACCCAGAATCGGTGCAATGCACAATGTGGTAGAAGGATAAGTGATTGAGGTTGGAATGGACAAGTTAAGATTATCAACATTGGGGGTTTTTCCCTTTGAATCCATTTCTTTGAATATCATGTCTTTCACCGATTTGATTTTGGTCATGGGGAGTCGAACTTCTTCTTTCAAGGATTGAAGAGAGGCTCGTTCGTCGGTGGAGAGAACGATGTTATGTTTCTTCTTTATCTCTTTCATTTTGTTCATCAACCCATCGATGAACTTGATGAATATATCTTTCTTGGGATTTGCACAGTTCACCAAAAGCTGAGAAATTTCGAACCATTCGGTGAGACTTCTTGTGAGTCCATCTTCCCTTTCAACAATAAGTCTGACATCGAAGGGGTTTTGCCTAGAGGTGGCAATTTTGATGTCTGTGATCGGGGTCCTGTTGCTTCGGTAGTGCATGGTCTTTTTGTACCATCTAATTTCTTCTTCCTTTTCTTCTTCTATAGTGCCCAGATCAGATTTTTGAGCAAGTATGGGATCGGTGGACTTTGCTTTGATTGCCTCCTCTTTGGCAACTTTCGGAGATAGTGCCTTAGAATCATCCCGGGCTTTTTGGGCAAGTCTAGCCTCCTCAATTTCTTGAGGAGATAGACCCAGATCGGTGGTGGTTCCTGGAGTGGGAGGTTTCAGCTTCAATGTTTGGGCATCGGCATGTATGGCCCCATACTTAGCCAATTCTTTCCTTTTCTTTTCCTCCTTGGCCTCTTCCTCTGTAGAAATGATTTTCTTCACTTTGTCTTTTGGAATACAGGCCAAAGGAGTTTGCTCCCCCTCAATTATTTCCGTCGGTGTAGGTTTTACCACCGATGGAGTTTCGGTCGTTGTCGATGTAAGAGACGAGGTTGGTGCCGAAGATACTATCGGTGTAGGAGTGGTGGTCGATGTCGGTACAGCTGCAGTGACCACCGAAGTCGGGATTTTTGGTTTGAAGAATCTGATGGTGGAGTCTGACGGAGGCCTATTGCTGCCAAGATGCCTAACACAAGGCCGTTTCGGTGACTTTGGGAGGCTTTTCTCCCCCTCAGCAACAGCCGGAGATTCCAGGCCTAAGTGAGCAGCAATGCGATCTACCGAAGCATGAACAAATTGTAGCCGACCCCGATCAGTATTATCGAAGGCAAAGTCACCTAGATCAAAATCCCAATCGAGGTTGTTGTTGAGGGAGTCAACTTTACGATGCAGATTCTGAAGGGATTCGGTGATAGAGGAGCGAAGATCATGATGCCTGGTCTCTCGAGTGATCAGTCGGCCAAGTTCTAAATCCTTGATATCGGTAGATGCTTTGATGGAAGCCAACGACATGGCTAAATCTATGTGGGAGGATTTTAGATTTTCTAACTGCTGAGTAGAGGCGGTTATGCTGTCGGTGAGAGGTTGTAGAAAGTTGCGTAGCATCGTTTTTACAAACTGAGGTTGCCTGGTTTCCAAGACCATGACCATGACCCTTTCGTTCATCTGAGCCATCATAGTAAGAGTAGCTTGTTTGAAACTTTCAAACTGAGTGTCCACTAATCGACACTGTCGGGCACCCTCCTGAATGTCAGCAATGAGGTCACTCGGCAGACGGGTATCGGTGGTGGAGGAAGAGCCAACTTGAGGAAGATGGAATTGGGGAGCAGTAGGCGATAATGGTGTATGAGGGAGTGACCTATTTTCAGGGATAAAGGATGAGGAGGGTTGATCATTTAAAGGATCGGGGAACAATACCCTCGGTGGTGGTGGAGGTGGTGAGGGTGGATGAGACGGGGATGAACTATCCGCAAAGGACTCTTCTACAGGGGTGGGGGATCGGTGTGGTGAGTGGCGGGGTGTTGGAACCTTTGTAGGTGAGGGTGAAGTTCGGGGTGAAGTAGATCTCGTCGGGGAGGGAGATTTCTGGGGAGTAGGTTGTTTCGGGGAAACATGTATCGGAGAAGGAGACTTCGGTGATTGTTGTGTCGGGGAAGGAGATGGATCGATGACCATGATTTCGTCGGTGGCATCTTTTCGGGGTGAACCAGTATCTTCCAACAAAAAATCGATAAAGGCCCCCATGTTTTGAGTAACTGGTGAACCCTTAGTGGGTTGTGCATCATCGATCACTAGATCGGGTGATAGGCCGTGTTGTGTGAAATCGGTGCCTTCAAGGGGAGAGACCCCGAAGTCATCACCATCACCCAAAGAAGCGGGTGATGTGGAAATAATAGGGTGCTCCTAAAATGCAACTAAAGCCTTTTGAGAGGCAACAGAGGAGTCGGTTCGGGGTTGTGCAGAGTTCCCTGGCCTAGATGGGACAACTTCGGTCACCGATTGTGGAGAATCGGTAGCCTGCCTAAGGGTTTTGGCCGAAGGTATTTGAGACCTCTTTAGGGGAGATCTCGGTGGGGTTTTGGAGTGCCTCAGCTTCAAAGAAGGGGTTGAGACTTGGGTAGTCTCCGAGGGATCTCTCGGAGACATAGCCTCGGAAGCAGACACAGAGGTGTCGGTGGCCCGAGATTTTTTCTTTTTGGTGCCAACTGACTTTACTCGGGGTCGGGGAGATGGGGCCACTACAGCTGGGGTTTCCACGAGAATTTCCGGGTGTCTAAACCCGGGAATTTCCACGTATCCCCAGAGGAGATCGGGAGAATAAGCAAAGGAGATCATACCTGGTCGGAGAGGCTCGTCGTTGGCACGGGGTCCAACATTAAGTGTCTTTTGGCCGACGATTGGGGAGGACCAATCATATTTGAATCGGGGATGTTCGGCCTTCCTATCGGTATCCAAAGCAGCACCGATTTTGTATTGAACGATCATGGAAATGAATCGGGGGTAAGCCACTTGTCATCTTTTGGGTGGCTTGATGACCTCTACCATGTGAGTCTCAGATCCGTGCAACGAACAATGAAATCAATAGATAATAACAGAGAGTTTATGATTTCAACTGGTCATCCATATACTGCTTTCAATCAGAGAGAATTACAATATGAGTTTAGGAAAGCAATGAACAACTTCTTCAATTCTCTATGGAATGAATGACCAACCCTATTTCTAAGGCAAAGCAAACTATATATACCAAGGCCTAATGCCTGAGGCCCACGGCCCATTAAGCCTAAACAAAGCCCATATAACACAATTAAGGCTTTTACAATGATTAATTAATCTAATTAAACTATATACGCTCTATATAATTTATTTCTATATCTTTCTAATATGTAGGACATTTATGGTCCTAACAATCTCCCCCTAAAGATATATAAATAAAAATCGGTCTTGAAATCTTCAAGTCTTGATCTTCTCTTCCTTTTGAAACTTTGAAACGCATTGATGTTGCTTGCCTTCATGTCTTTTCATGCTCCCCCCTTGAATAAGGCTCTTGAATTTGATTTCAGCTTTAAAAGAACTTGTAGAACCAATATGCTTGATGGAGAAAATAATTTGAAGCGAACACCACTTGATAAACGAATGAGAAGAATTGATTACTTGTATGAACTTTGAGCTCTTTGGATCTCGGAACATGACTGTTACTCCCCCTTGGCTTTTGCATGGGGACTTCTTTACTCCCCCTCGGCTTTTGCTAACTACCCTTCAACTTGATCTTCGGTGTCTTTGAATCTGTACCCTTTCTCCCCCTCATGATGAGTAAGAGCATCCGGAGCATCATGCACGTTCAAAGATAATAGTAACGAGTAGCAAAAAAAACCAGATAAAACATTTTAGTAACCAACACGGGGTAAATATCTAACACATAAACACATTAGTAACTGTTATCACAACAATTTAAAAAATTGTGTGCCCTATGTTCAGAGTTGGCAATAGGGTATCTCTGATAGGACTTCCAGTTATCACTGAGGTAAAATATTAAAAATTACTCCTCAAACTATTCCGGCATTATCACGAAGATATGCAAATGGAATCACAAAGACTCGTGCATGTGTGAAAGAATCAAATTATATCGATTTGGCTCAGAAATTGATTTAACTCGGGACGCAAATTGAAATCAATTGACACAGTGAATAGAATATGAAGTTCGGAGACCGGAGC
Source organism: Saussurea involucrata (assembly GCA_033807775.1). NCBI lineage: Eukaryota > Viridiplantae > Streptophyta > Magnoliopsida > Asterales > Asteraceae > Saussurea > Saussurea involucrata. The sequence goes on from CM066315.1 coordinate 46,919,274, forward strand.
TGATGTCTTCCTGTTTCAATATCTAAGACCTCCGAGTGAGGAATAGATAGATTATGTGCTAAATCTCCGTGAATATCTGAAACAAGCATCTGTTGTGAGATACTTGAGTGGCTGGGTGGGGTGACACGAGTAATCGACACTGGGTCCATGTCTGTTTCAATATTCATCTCCAAAGAACGAGAATGAATAGATTGTGTGGTTACCCGGATAACTGACTCGGTTTGGTAAGGACCAATAATTCTTTTAAGTCCTGTCACAGCCTCACCATATTCTTTTCTCTCCAAACTCATCTATCAACCTAGACCCCTCACTGATATCTATAATGGATGTGTTTCATGGGTAGGTCCTTCCGGTTCTAGATAGACCATAGAAACGATAAAAATCCTAACACTCACATTCATGCATTGAGTAGAACAGTTTAGTAAAACAGGGAGGAATGAGTTCTAAACTGAAGTGTTTAGAAGTCATAACATATAAAAACGAGTCTTGATCTGAGATGATCATAAGTCATAAAAATCATTTACAAATGAGTTCTGAACTGAATTATTCAGAAGTCGTGACATTTATTTGAAATATAGAATTTCAAGGAACAAGATCAAGCGCAAAACAGATTGACTCAGTGAGCACAGTGTTTGAAATAAATGAAACAATGATTAGAAAGTTTAATTGTGAAGAACAAGTCACAATTAATATATCAGATAAGAATTGAATCATTTGCAAGAAATAGTGAACTTGGAAAACAACTAGGAATTCAAACGAGTGTATTTCCATCGAAAAAACAACGAATATGGAAATAACTAAGTCAATGAACTGACACGTGGCAATCATGGAATTTAAAATTGAGAATAACAAACACAAGTAAGTTATCCAGAATGAATTTCCACGGTCTTTGAATTTAGTTACAGTTCACTTACCTTTTAGTACTCCCCCTCAAAATTGGCATAACCTTGAATGCAGTCATGTGAAAAGATTGTTCTAAACTGAGTGCACATAACGTTCCTGCAAAATAATTTAGAAGGATTTTGGTATCCATCTATTGATGGATCCTTGACGGTTAGATGCCCTATTATAATGAGGACCGGGAATACTATAGGTACCATACCAATGAGATTCGAATTTACGATCAACAAAATCATTCGAACCACGTGTAGAACAACAGATACAATCATGAGAAAGTTGAAGCAACTGTTGAATTGAGTAAACTTTTAAGGGAAACATCACCTTTTGTTCAACAAAAGTACGAGAATTAAAAACATCATGATTGCGATTGTATGTCCTAACATGCGAAACTGGCTTAAATGACTTTGCATTCGTTTTGCTTTCATGTGATCCCTTTACCACCCAAACTTGTTTGAACCTCTTTCTTCGGCCATTATTATCTGAATTACCATTAAATGCATGACCAGTAGAGTTTGAGTAGACAGGACGTTTATAAGTCGATCGATCGGTCTTTTGCCGGGGCTGTGATTGTTTTTTAGAACAAGAATCAGTTTTAGGAACCTTGATCACAGCCGGGGTCTTAGGTTTTGAAGAACAATCGCCTTTTTGAAAATTGATCAGGCGATTCACCGCTTTAGATAGAAAGTCGGTATGACTCGGAAGAGGTTTGTCAAATGGAAAGGATTCAAACTCTTCATCTGAACTACCCTCGGAATTCATGAATTTGGAAAAATTGATATCCGGAATAGTGGGACTTGGATTGGCTGAGGAAGGCGAGGAACACTTAGTGTCAATGTGCTTTGGGGAATTTGGTGTGGAAGCTAAGAAAAAATCAGAGTTCAAATTCCTTAAAACACTCTCGTCTTGAGAATCTTTACCGTCTTGTGTAGAAGAAATTTTGCCTATGAAAGCTTTACACGAAGACGTATCAGATGAACTTGAGAAAAGTTCGGGTGAAATCTGCTTTTCAGATTGCAATTGGTCATTCTGCTCTTGGAGTTGACCATTTTTCGTGTGCTCCTTCATCGCATCTGTTGCCAAGGCAGCCAGTTTTGATGTGAGCTTAGTGATTTCACACCGAAGGATTTCCTGCCCTTCATCCGATACAGATTCGGTTTTAACCGATTTAAGATTCTCAAGTTCCTGGATAAGCGCTTGCTTTTCCTTTTGAAAAACTGACCTTTCTTTCTCGAGTGACTCCTCCAACTCGACTATCTTTGCTTCCAAGATGAGAGGGGGAACATAGAGCTTGTACTCGTTCGTCTCAGTCTTGGTTGCGATTGCTTGGACCTCATCCTTTTTGGAGGAATCCTTGGGCTTTGCAACCTTGTAGCAATCGAAGTAGTCATTCGAGAGATACTTCTTGTTCTTTTGATAAGAATAATTTAAAGGTTCATAACAAAATGGAAGTTGTATTTTGGACGTGTGTGCGCGCTTGTATTCCTCAGTTTCCTCTTCCTTTTCAGGTTCAAGAGGACCAGTCCATTGAATTGCATATTCCGGGTATTTCTTATCTAAACCAAGACACCCAAAGTCATATAGAGTAGGTGTTGTGTAAATACCCTTTTTCAAATAATGAGGGTTATATATCCGATTCCCCATTCTTTGTTAAAATATGTGAACTCTTTGGGTTTATTCATATGGATGGTCTGATCAGTTTGACCTCTTTTATGGAGTTTGGTTTCAAGATCAAGTATTTTAGCGACAAACTCCTTGTGCTGAATTTGAAGAGCAGAACATTGATAAACAATTTCTGCTTTCTCATTCATACACTGATCAAGTTTTAAGGTCAGTTCAGATATCTTGGCTCGAAGATCTTTTGGTGTTATCGAAAGATTAGCACACTTTTCCTTTAGGTAGGTGTTGTCAGATTTAAGCTTTTATGTTATCTTTGTTTGAGCATCTAACTTTACTTTTAACGAGTTAATTTCAAGTAGTTGTTCATTCGAGGAAAACATATAGGACTCTATCTTTTGACCAAGCAATTGAACTTTATCAACTAAAGCATTATGGGCTGCACTAGTACAAAAATGGGTTTTTGCCACGGTTTTGAAAATTGGAGTTAGTCACGGTTGGGTTTAGAACCGTGGCTAAAAAGTATTAATTGAGTTTGAGTATTGGGTTAGCCATGACTTAACTCAAAAACCGTGACCATTACAAAAAAAGTTTAAACGTAATGACATGGTTTAGATAAAACCGTGACTAAATGGTTCTTTAAGGTCACGTTTTTTTTTCCGTGACAAGTAACGACTAAAAACCGTGGCCATAGACAGACATATAGCCATGGTTTTTGTCTAAACCATGGTTTTATATTGTAACGGTTATTATCCGTGGCCATAGACTGACATATGGCCACATGAAACCAATTTTTCGTGACCAAAAGAAATGTATATATAGCCACACAAAATATGTAAAACGTGGCCAAAAGCCACGGTTGTTTATAGCCACGGTTTTTATTATTTTGTGTGGTCAAAAGGTAACCAGTAGTCACGGTTATAAATATTAAACGTAACTATATGTGATGATTTCGCCACAGTTAATATGAAATGTGTGTAACTATATGTCTTGAATTGATCACTGTTTTATTATTTTGTGTGACGAAAATGTAACTTATAGCCACGGTTTGCTATTATTTTGTGACCAAAGTTACGGGTAACTGGTAGCCATAATTCCACATATTAAGCCTAACTATATGCCGTGAGTTAGCCACGATTTGCTATTATTTTGTGTGACCAAAAGGTAACCTATAGCCACGTTTCTAAAAATAAAGCGTAACTATATGTCATGAATTCGGCTATGGTTTTTAATATTTTTTGTGGCCAAAGGGTAACTGGTAGCCATATTTCCACACAGCAAGCGTAATTTTATGCCGTGAATTAGCCACGACTTTCTATTATTTTGTGTGACTATAACTACTTTATTGTCATGGTTTGGTTATTTCATGTGACAAAATGGTAACCAATGGCCACAATATTAACAATTCACTGTAATCGTATGTCATGAAATGGTCACAGTTAATGTAACATTTGTCTGGCTATAAGTAGTTTATGGTCACGGTTTTAGTTTACTCATGTAACATTTGTGTGGCTATAAGTAGTTTATGGCCACATTTTTGTTATATGGTGTGACCGAAAGGCAGCTAATAGTCACGGTTCTACAATTTAAAAAACCATATATTATCAAGAATTGGCTACGGTGGATATAAAATGTGTGGCAGTAAATAGTTTATTGCCACAGTTTTAGTTATTTTGTGTGATCAAAAGACAACAATTAGCCACGGTTATTATAATTCAATGTAACCGTACATCATGAATCGGCCACGTTTGCTATGAAATTTGTGTGACTATAACTACTTTATTGTCATGGTTTGGTTATTTCATGTGACAAAATGGTAACCAATAGCCACGGTATTAACAATTCACTGTAACCGTATGTCATGAAATGGCCACAGTTAATGTAACATTTGTGTGGCTATAAGTAGTTTATGGTCACAGTTTTAGTTTACTCATGTGACCAAAAGGTCTCTAATAGCCACGTTTAATATGAGTTTGTGTGACGATAAGTAGTTTATAGCCACAGTTATAGGAAAAATGCCCCAATACCATAAAATTTTGGATACGTTTATGGCCACGGTTTTTAGGCTATGGTTACGGTTTTTCATGTGATATGGTGACGCATTTTAAACGTGGCCATAAGGGTATCAATAGTCACGGCAGAATAGGCTACGATTTTATCAATTCAAAAAACCGTGGCTAAAGGCCTACGGCCACGGTTTTTAACCGTGGCCATTGTGAGTTTTTATACTAGTGCTGGTAGACATACCTGACAATATTCTCCAAGAGCTAGAGGCGTGGTGTGGTTGCTTATGGCATAAGCATCTCGAGACATCTTTGATGGTTGCACGAATGTGATCGTCAAACGTTGGTTCGATTCAAAGTGGAACAGTATCAAGGATACTTAAATGTCCCCCTCCTGCGACTTAGCACGGGGGTCCCGCTAAATTTTTGAAAAATGAGGGTTCAGAAAGCTCTCGGATTATGGAATCTGAGTGGTTTCCGGATAAGGAATCCGGAAAAATAAGCTTACTGGGTGAAGAGCAAGTTACCGGGTACAAGGAGTTTCCGGACGATAAAAATTAACATAGACTTACCGGATACAAGGATTCCGGATAAGATGCTTTCCGGATGGAATGGGTTTCCGGAAGAAATTAAATTTACCGGATACCTTGAGTTGTCCGGATAAAATGATTTACCGGACACTTTGGGTTTCCGGAACAATTTACCCGGAAAGATTAAGAAACAGAGAACTTACCCGGAAAATGAGTGGTGTCCGGAAAGAATTAAGGAACTTCCGAAAAGTGCTGCTACTATCCGGAAAGTGCGGCTGGAGTGATGAAATCGATTGGGAATCGATTAGGGTTGCTCAAAAACGTTCTTGAAAGATTAGAAACACTTCCAAACACAAAAATAACACTACCCAAATCAATTTTGAAGCAAAAACAACAAGTTTTGATGGTTAAAAATATGATTTTTCTCAAGAACACACTCAAAACTTTTGATCTTAATTTGCTTAAAAACACACTCAAACGATCGAATTAGAGTACGAAAATTTGTAGAATCACTAATAACAATGATACTAACAATACCCAATAAACGAAATCGATCAATTTTAACAGAATCAAAAAGTAGAATGTCACTCAAGAACACAGCCGTATTGTTCAGAAACTTACCAGAAATCGAATTGAACACTTTGAATCGATGTAGTCCGTCTGCTCTGATACCAATTGTGAGTCTCAGATCCGTGCAACGAACAATGAAAACAATAGATAATAACAGAGAGTTTATGATTTCAACTGGTCATCCATATACTGCTTTCAATCAGAGAGAATTACAATATGAGTTTAGGAAAGCAATGAACAACTTCTTCAATTCTCTATGGAATGAATGACCAACCCTATTTCTAAGGCAAAGGCCTAATGCCTGAGGCCCATGACCCATTAAGCCTAAACAAAGCCCATATAACACAATTAAGGTTTTTATAATAATTAATTAATCTAATTAAACTATATACGCTCTATATAATTTATTTATATATCTTTCTAATATGTAGGACATTTACGGTCCTAACATACCAGTTCCGTGAAGAAGTATTGAGCGAAGTCTATTTTCCGTTGATAGATGAGAGCATGAGCTAAGGAAGTGATGTAGGAAGCGGATTGGTCATGTCCACTTGTTTTTCTAGACAGACAGTAGATTACATGGGCAAAGAAGAAATTCCAGATGCCTCCCATTTTTCCTCGTACAAGTGTACCTGGTCCTTTGGAAGATTTGGAAGGCTTGTCATCTGATTGGTGAATATAACCAATAGCACTTATTACCTCTGCAAGGGACGTGGTAAGGTGCATGTCTTCATACTCAGTAAAGGCATCAATCTTCAATGCATGACGAACATCATCTACGCCAAAAGTGAGATCATGGTCGCCTTCTTCATCAGTAAGAATCGAAGCATGAACTGCTTTGTTGGAGGGATCATAGACAGCAGTGAGCCAGAAGTTGCCAATGAGCATTTTGCTCATTTTAGGGTTGCAGGTGAATGCATGAAGAAGAGGAGATCGTGTCAAGAACTTGGTTACGGTGGCAAACTCAGGATGAGCGAGATCGGGTTCAAACCTTGCAACGTGATTGCAAGGGTTGACCTTTAGGTCTTCAAAACAGGTAGGGGAGTCCTTGACAACCTTGGTGTGCTTGGTTCACTTGGATGAAGTAGAAGATACTATTGTTGAAAAGAAGTTGCAGGTTTGGTGTTCGAGAGAAGAAAGAAAGAAAATGGTCTTGGGAGTGTTTGCAGGTTTGCGTAAAAGAAAGAAAGAAGAAGAAAGGTGATATATAGGGTTTTTGGATTTGAAAAGGTTGTAGTCGGGAGTGGTTAGGATGGAAATCGAAAGGTTGGGAATAAAAATAATAAAAAATAAGGTTTAAGGGTAATGATGGAATTAGGTGAAGATGTGGTCATAAGGAATGGGAAGGGTCAAGGGTTCTGACATATAGGTGTTTAGGGGTGAGGTAAGCTTGGGAAATCGTGTTGGATAAGAATTGCAAAAGGTTTTGGTGGAGAGGCGCACCGATGAGTATCGGTGAACAATGTGATGGATTCACTAATGATGATACTTGTTGGTGGGAAAAATTCACCGAAGAGAGGGATCAAGGTATGAAGATTTACCGAAGAATAGAGGAATGATGTCAGGGATCTCTTTTCGGTGGAGTGGGTTTTACCGATGGAGGACAATTG